>JAAFKN010000154.1:0-19381 GCA_011800035.1 Thermochaetoides dissita | reverse complement strand
TGCCATGTTGAAAATGGTAGGTCCAGACTTGGGAGGGAAGCCTTTGGTTTTCGTATTGGAGAGTCTTTTGATTAGACCCACCACGGAGGCCGTGGCGGATGAGTGTCCCTGTTTTGCATATCTTGGCAGCCTAATATGGAATGCTTGGCACCTCTGATTGGACCAAAACCCCTGGCTGGCCAGGTTTGAAACATAGTCTATTTTCAGCCCTCAGTGTCAACTGAGCAAACACATGAGCATCACATCAATTGCTTCACCAAATCTCAAGTGCTTCAGCATCAAGTGTCATCAAATCATTACACTATTATTCTATGTCCTATATATCATGTCATGTCGCCACTGTTTGGTGCAAAACATTCGCTCTATACGCCGGCTGCCTCTCAAATAACTCTTCGTGCGTGCCAAAGTCGACACACCGCCCATCCTCGATCCAGAAAATACGATCAGCCTTGCGAATCGTGTTTAGGCGATGCGCGATGGCAATCACGGTGATCCCCTTCGCCGCCCTCTCTAGACCCTCCTGCAGCAGCTTCTCTGACTCGGCATCCAGCGCACTCGTCGGCTCGTCCAGGATGAGCAGCCTCGGCTTCCGAACGAGGGCGCGCGCAATAGACAGCCGCTGCTTCTGGCCACCGGAAAACCTCGCACCGTTCGTGCCGCATGATGTCTGGTACTTCTCTGGCAGGCCCTCAATCACGTCGTGGATGTTGGCCAGCTTGCAAGCCTCCTCGATCTCTTCCTTTGTCGCCTCGTGGCCGGGCGGCGCACCCAAGCCAACGTTGAACTCGACACTGCCCTCAAAGAGCATGGCCTCTTGAGGGACGAGAGCAATCGTGTTGCGGAAGGACACGTCCTTGCTCTTGGTCACGTCGACGCCGTCGATCAAGATGGAACCGGACTGCGGCGTGTACAGGCGCTCAACTAGTGAGATAATGGTTGACTTGCCGGCACCGCTGGGGCCGACCAGGGCGCAGAATGTGCCCGGCTCAATGTCAAGGGTCAGGCCCTTCAGGATTTGAGCGTCAGGACGGGCAGGGTAGGCGAACACGACATCGCGGAATTGGACCCGTGCTGCCTCCCGCTTCTCAGACGAGCCCGAGCCCTCGACGGACTTTTCCTCCGAGCTGACATCGGAGCGCTGCTTCACTTTGCCCTGCATGCCGTCCGAACCGATCTCAATGAGACTCAAGATTCTGGCCATGGCGGCGCGTGCGCTGGACAGCTCAGGAGCGAGCGCAAACATCTGACTCCAGAGCAGCGCGCTGACGAGCAGGGAGAACACGACAATCAAGAACTGCGCAGTCGACACGTTGCCAGCGATGATTTGCTTGCCACCCCACCAGTACGCAAGGGCGTTGACGCAGTTACCAAGGAAATAAGTCATGGCCTGGCAGAAACTGGCCTGCAGTGTCACCTTGGCGGTCTCCTTGCGCGGGCCCTTGAGCGAACGGCGGTAGGTCTTGAGCGTCTCTTCCTCGAGGTTCAAGGCGGCGATGGTCTTGATCGAGCCAATGGCTTCCGTCCCGATGTCGACTGACCGAGTGTAGGCGGTTTCGTGGCGCTCCTCGAACTTGCCCAGCACGCGCAGCTCCATGAGGCCCGAGCCCAGGAGAAGAGGGACCAAGGCCAAGCAGACCAGGGCGATGCGCCACGAGATGATGTGAGTAAGGATAATGGCGGCAATTAGGTTGGCCGTGATGGAGAAGAGCGTGCCAATGACTGAGCCGCTCAGACCCTGAAGAGCGTTGCCGTCACGAGTAATGTACGAAAGCAGCACAGCCGGCGTGCGACCGTTCGACTGATGCCACTGAATGTCCTGCTCGAACAGCGAGCGGAAGGACAGCACGCGGACGGCAAACACGATCCTCTCCGAAACCCAGCCGAAGCCGGTCCAGCTGGCAATGTTGCCAAATAACTCGATGAGTGCCAGGACGAAGAACATGAGACCGAAAAGGTTACCGCTATCACGAATGCTGTCGGGAGTTTTGCAGATGTTGAGACGGTCGACGGTGTTGCCAAAGATGACGGCCTCGCCGGAAAAGGAACCACCGACAATGAGCGAGCCGATGAACGCGATGGCGATGGTGAGAAGATGGGGACGGACAGTGGGAGCATAGCCTTTCATGAGCGCCCACAACGACTTCTTGGGCGTCTCTGGCTCATCACTTTCTTGAGGTGCGGGCTCTGCGGCTGGAGCCTCGCTTTCGCTAATGGAGGCCGTCTCCTTGCTCGAGTTTTCAGTCGACAGTTCCTTCTTTTCGGTAATCTCAACAGAAGAAGCCTCGGGGCTGGACTCAGTCTTGGAAACCCCAGTCGATCCGCCCATGGTTTGCAGACGGACCATCTCTGCGTAGGTGCCGTTCTTGGCCATGAGCTCAGCGTGCGTGCCCTCCTCGACGACGCTGCCCTTGTGCATGACGATGATGTTGTCGGCGCTGGTGATGGTCGACAGTCGGTGAGCAATGGTCAGCATGGTGCGGTTGTCAGAAATATTGTTGATCGCCTTTTGGATACGCTCCTCGCTTCTTGAATCGAGGGCAGCCGTGGCCTCGTCCAGGATGAGAATAGGGGGGTCCTTGATGAGCGCTCTGGCCAGAGCAACTCTCTGCTTCTGACCACCGCTGATGAGGCGGCCGCTGGAGCCAATGACCGTGCCGTAACCTTGCTGCAGCTTGCTGATGAAGCCGTCGGCATCGGCAAGCTTAGCGGCCTGTTTGACCAACTTGACAATCTCTTCGACTTGAGGACCGCGTGACTTGGCGGCTTCCTCGATATTCTCGCCGTCTCGAATTTCAGCAGCGAGGTCATAAAGAGCAGAAGTGAGCAGAGTCGGCTTCAGATGGGCATGCTCTGGCTTCGGAGAGTTGAACAGACCATGGGCAATGTTCTCGAGCAGCGAACGATCGAGCAGAGAAGGCTCCTGCTGAACCATGCTGATGAAGCTGCGGAGATCACGAACATTGACTTTTTTGAGATCACGCCCGCCAAAGAGAATGCGGCCACCCGTTGGGTCGTACATTCTTGTGACAAGGCTGGCAATGGTCGACTTGCCGCTGCCGGACAGACCGACAATAGCCGTGTGCTTGCCGGCCGGGATCCGGATGCTAACCTTGTCGAGGACGGTGACCTCGGGTCGGGACGGATACGTGAAAGTCACCTCCTCGAGCTCAAAGCCGGACGTCGTGCCATCAAGAGCCGACAGACGGATGCCAGCATCCGACGTGCCGTCGATCTGCGACTCGCGGTCCATCTCCTCTTTCAGCTTGCGGAACGACGCAACAGCTGCGATAAAGAGGTGGACGAAAGGAGCAACCTGGCTGAGCAGGAGAGTGGCTGTCACAAAGGTCAGTACTCTAGCTCCTGGAACGCTTTAGGCTGGCTCAACTCACCCTCAATCAAGATGAAAATGACCGTAAAGGTCGCACCAACGCTGGCACCGCCGTGCCCATGCTCGGCAACCTTGGCAATATCACGACTGCCCTGCCAGAATGCCAGACCGTTGGCCGAGTAGGCGATAAAGTACATGACACCAGACTGGATACCGACAGCCAGGGCCTTCTTCAAGCCCGCACGCTTGCCAGCATCGAGAGCATCGGCAAACTTCTTCTCCAGGCGGTTGTTGGCCCCAAAGGCCTGGACGACAACGACATTCGACAGAGCCTCTGACGCAATGGAAGCAGCCGTGCCAGCATGCTCAGCGACCAGACCAGAAAACTTTTCGATGTAGTGACTCCCAACAAACGACATGAGGAAATAGGCCGGGATGAGTGAGATCAGCATGGCTGCGAGCTCATGGTTTTTGATGAAGGCGACAATGTATGCGGTGACAAAGAAGGCCACGCTGGACAGGCAGATGCCGACCTTCTCGGACGTGCCGGAACGAATGGTCTGGATGTCGGCGCTGAGACGAGAGGCCACCTCTCCTGGAGGAAGCTTGTCAAAGAAGGATGGTTCTTGACGCAGGAGTCGCTGAAGATACCTCTCACGCAGACGCTGGGCCAGACGCGAGCCGTATAAGGCCCAACATGTGAGATGGGCGTAGATGAGGACGAACTGAGCGATGGCGAGGTATACGATCATGAGAATCTTGTCGTTGACATCGCCCTGGTATGCGTCGGCCTCCTCGTCAGTGAGGCTGCCCGAACTAGCGTCCTCGGCACACGACGCCTCATTGAAGTCATTGAGAAGTTCACCAAAAAATATACCAATCAAGGGGAAAGGAACACCGGAGGCAATGGCGGAGAGAATGGCAGCCACCAGCATGCACAGATCGCCCGTGGTTGGATTGCCAGCCAGGAGCAGCCTGACGTAGCCGGCGAGAGTGCTGGTGACCTTCATGATGTCGGCCTCCAGTTGCACTTGATGTTGACTGGCAGTGATATCCTCGACCGTGACTGACAAGCAGCCTGGCAGGCTTTTTGTCACTGTTAACCATGAGGACGCGGAACTAAGTATAACCCTAAAAGGTTTAGGGCGAATTCAGCCGACATCGGGTCCGGAAAGGGTTTGCCCATCAAGGTCCGCCGTTTGCAGGGGTGAAGGGATGCAGGGTCGGGTTGACAGTGGAGTGGGTAAGGTTGCATGTGTTCAAGTTGCCAGACGGTCGACCCACGCCGTGTGAGAGCAGACGGAAAAGTCCTCACCTGCCAGTCCTGGAACACCCCACTGGGTCGACCGCTCGAAGTGCCGTTCCGCGGGCAATCGGCCGGTGTTGGCCCAAAGAAACTGGCAGAAATGAGCAACGCAATCCGTCGGGCATACGGCCACGGGCCGACATGCCATGGAATCGTGGCAGTTCATTTTCAGATCATTGATTATCAGATCATTCATATCAGATCGTACACTGACTGGTATCTAGATACATTTTACGACTTTACGAAATCTAAGCGAAAACCACAGATTTACAACTTCGCATTCCAAGCAGCACGATCCGCAGACTCCAGCGGGCGCTCCCGACCATCCCACCACAGCGGGCACAGCTGGAACCACTTCTCCCTGCTGCAGATGGAATGTACGGACCTCTTATGGCCCAGATCAACATACTTGCCAATTGTCAAACCCTGCGCATTCTCATACGACAGGATCGTAGAGCCCGTGGCTTTGGGCTCGCCCACGACGTTCTGCGTGCGCGGGTCGTCCAAGAAGCAGTAGTGAATGCAGCTTGAGTACCAGGCATTTACGCGCTTGGCACCGCGGAAGTTGGCATCGCCGACGAGCGAGTGGCGGCCGCGGTCGTAGTCGCCGGCATCGTAGTGTGCGCCGTAGTGGTCCTCCTGTAAACGCGTCAGTATTGTCGAGATCAAAATCAGCGACAGAACGCACCTTGGCCCAGTAAAGCTCGTAGTAAGAGAACCTCGTGTTGTCGAAACGCCCAAACAGGCACAGAACGTGAGGGTCAAAGTGCAGCTTGCGCAGGTACTCGCGGTGCTGCTCCAACGTGCCCGTCTCGTTCCAGCCGGCAGCGACGCGCGGGTCGTTCTGCCACTTGTTGAAGAGCTTCAGATGCTCGTCGTCCTGCCAATCGACCACTTCCAGCGAAAAGTGCTGGTCCAGCTCAGGAATGTACCGGCTGTAGCAGATCGACTTGGGCGCCGGCTTGGGCCTGCGGATCGGGTGCCGCGTGTAGACCGGCTCCTCGGGGAATTTGTTGGAGAAGTGGAAGTTCTCGGGCATGATGGGATAGTTGGAGAGCGGCTTCGGCAGATGCCCGTCGGTGCCGTCGCCGTAAACCCAGATCGGGCGGGGACCGACGGGCGAGGCAGCGCCCTGCCAGAAAGAGCTCCGGAGGATCAGGAGCTCCTTGTCGCCAAAGGGAGTGAACGGGAGCGGCGCATCCAGGTTCGCGCCCTTGCCCCAACGCCTCGGTTCCGGGTGCTCGATGGCCAGACCAGTAGCCAGCAGAGCGTCCTTGAGCACCTCCCGTCTCTTTCCATCCAGGGTCAACCTAAAGTATTCGTAGATGGGATGCGCCAGATAGATGGCGTGGACGACGTTCCAGAAGGCAGCCAGCGACGGCTCCTTGTCCTCGGGCCAGCTGATGACGGTCGACGGGGCCCGGCGAGCGCGCGCCCACGGGCTGTTGACAGAGATGGGCGGACATTGCTCGCGCGGGGGCAAGGCCAGCTCGAGCCAGATCAGCGTGTCTTGGTGGAGCGGTTCCGGGAGCGGACGGCCGTCCTTAAGCTGCTGCTCGTCGAGCGTCAAGACGAGCTTGGCCGGCGTGCTGTTCTCGACAACGCGTACATGGTAGGAGGTGAGGAAGGGATGAGGCAGCTTCACTGGGGGGTAGTTGGGTGCGAGGGGGAGCGTCAAAGTCATCTTGGCTGTGACTGACTTGTTGATGGCTTGGTCAACAAAAGATAGAAGGACTGCCGCTCAACTTTCTGCTTCAGTCACGGCGCAAGATGGCATAAAGATACACCGACAATGGGCCGGATTCGATACCCAGATAACTCCCGCGCACTCGGAGGACCCAGCTATGCATGCAGCGGGGAGCTCTGCATCAAGACGATCCGGAACCCGAGGCCCATCTGCCCCAGCGACATGTATGGGACCCAGTGCAGCGATGTGCAGGGTCGTAGTGCATGTTCGGATCCTGGGGTTGCTGGAACAGCAGGCATCCTGTATAAAGACCCGAACCGAACTGATGCAGATACGGTGTGATGAGCCAGGCTCGCATCGACCAGACTTCCTATCAGCATCCCACCATGGCATCAAGACAGCCCCGCGAGTACAAACACTTCCGCGTATCGTACCCCGACGAACACATCATCCAGGTCACCATCAACCGGCCGGACAAGCTCAACTGTATCAACAAGGCGACAAGCGTAGAGATTGCGCAGGTCTGGGACGAGCTTGACGGCGATGAGAGTCTGTGGGTGGGTATAATCACGGGGGTGGGGCGAGCGTTTTGCACGGGGGCCGATCTCCACGGTACGTACCAGACTGTCATCGCACCCACTCACTGTGAAAATTTTCTGACGACTCAGAGTGGAACGAGATGAACCGGGCAGGCGTGGTCAACAGCATGGCCGCACCTGGACTCGCAGGCCTGCCCCGCCGCAGCGGTAAGAAGCCCATCATTGCGGCCGTGAATGGCATTTGCATGGGCGGGGGCTTCGAGATGGTGGCTAACTGCGACATGGTCATCGCTGCCGCATCGGCCGTCTTCTCCCTGCCCGAGGTCAAGCGAGGCATCGTGCCGGTCGCCGGCTGTCTGCCGCGTCTGACCCGCACCCTTGGCTTGCAGCGCACCATGGACCTTGTGCTGACGGGGAGGACGGTCGAGGCGAAGACGCTGTACGACTGGGGACTCGTCACTCGTCTCGTACCCGCCGGTCAGGACGTCGCCCAGGCTGCGGTCGAAGTGGCCCGCGAGATGTGCAGAAACAGCCCCGACGCCCTCATCGTCGGCCGGCTGGGCGTGCGCATGAGCTGGGAGCACGGCAACGTCGAGGAGTCGGTGTCGGCGCTGGAGCACGGCTGGTACCCGAAGCTGATGACCGGGGCAAACTTTGCCGAGGGCATCCGGGCGTTTACGGAGAAACGAACGCCCAGATGGCTGGATTCGAAGCTGTGAACCTCGATGGCCGGTATCCCTGTAGCATTGCAATAACTTTCTCTAGTCACACACAACTAAGCCGATTCTGCTCCTTTTGACGCAGAAGTTGCCTGATTCCCCCACATGCAGCTGCAAGAATTGTCGTTGTGCGTACATGCGAGCCCCGCCTGGTGGGGTTGAAAAATTTTTATCTAATCTGATTGATTGATTAGATTACAGCAGGCCAAGCTCTGTGGCGCACTTGCAGACCCTGGAGAAGCTCCGGAAAAACCCTGTGACAAACCCTGGCGCCCGAAGGCAACAGTCCACGTGGTTGGTCGGTTACTGATGACTCCACACAGTCTGGCGACGGGCAAGCCACAACTGTATACAACGGCGCCCGATGTCGGCAGGGCCAAGCACCGCAGCGCTGGATCTAATCTTATCTGATGGGATAACAGGCAAGAGCTGGGCCAGTCGCTCCCTGGGAGCTGGCTTGGCGCTGGCTTGGCATTAGTCTGGGCATTTCTGGGCGTCGGCTCGGCGTGGGCATCGAGCTCGGCGTGGATCGATGGGCCAATATTGCTCCTGATTCCAGGGGCCAGTCCCTGCTCCGTCTCCGTTCAGCACTGTAGCTTTCCCATAGACCAGCTTTAGGGTTTTGCAGCTCAGTTGCAGGATGAGGTCGCTTCGACACAGCGGGAAGTGCTCAAAAGCGACGCTGCCGCCTCCGCTGCGGATGTGACGCACTTCTCAATTATCCAAGGGCAACTTCTACTCATTTTTCCATCCATTGCGCTTCCCATCTGTGGACGCATAGCCATGGCCATATTTGACAAATTCCGCAAGTCCTCTGCGGAAGAGGGCGCTGCGCCCCCCGTCGCCGACGAGAAGGGCCCCCAGGCCGTCGACCCCGTCCCTACCACTGAAAAAACTCCCGTCGAGACGCCCGATGACTCGTCGCCGCCGTCCGACAATGCCTCGGAGGACCTCCAGCGCGGTGTGCAGTACGTCGAGGCCGCCGCGAAGGCCTGGTCCAAGCCGGTCCTGATCTGGATTTTCATCAAGTAAGTCGCCTTGAGTCAATCATGCCACACATCAGTGCGCTGACACAGCACAGCATCTGGTTGCTCTATTTTGTCAACGCATTCCAGTCAGCTATCAACTCCTCTCTGATTCCCTTCGTGACTAGCGACTTCGAAACGCACTCGCTGCTCAGCACCATCTTCATCGTTGCCAACTCCATCTCGGCAGCATGCTACATTCCCCTGTCCAAGATTCTCGACCTGTGGGGTCGTGCCGAGGGCTTCCTCATCATGACCATCTTTGCGACCATGGGTCTGGTCATGATGGCGGCCTGCAAGAACCTGTCGACTTTTTGCGCTGCCTATGTGAGTACCTCACCGTGGTTTGAAACTGAGCTTGGCTGACTAAGCAGGTCTTCTACTCCCTCGGCTTCAGCGGCATGACTTTCTGCGTCGACGTCCTGACGGCCGATGCTTCGAAGCTCAAGAATCGAGGCTTGGCATACGCCTTCACCTCGTCTCCGTACATCATTACGGCCTTCGCCGGCCCCGAGGCTGCCGAGGACTTTTATGAGAAGATCAGCTGGCGCTGGGGCTTTGGTGCCTTCTCCATCATCTTCCCCATCGTCGCCGCTCCTCTCTATATCGTCCTCAAGATCCAGATGCGCAAGGCCAACAAACTGGGCCTGATCAAGCACGAGTCGAGCGGGCGTACCCTCGCCGAGAGCATCTCGCACTACATTATCGCTTTTGATGGTAAGCACTCATAACTCACTCTGCTTTCGAATCTAAGCTAACCTTTTAGCCCTCGGTGTCATCCTGTTCGCCGGTGGCTTGACCGTCTTCCTGCTGCCGTTCACTCTGGCCAGCACAGCCCCCAACGGCTGGAAGACCGATTACATCATTGCCATGATCATCGTCGGCTTCGTCGTTGTCTGCACCTTCCTCGCCTACGAGTGGTACTGGGCCCCGAAGCCGATGCTTGACTTCCGCTTCTTCGCCGACCGCAGCGTCGCCGGTACCTGCCTGCTGAGTGCCACCTACCAGATCTCTTACTACTGCTGGGCCTACTACTTCAGCTCCTTCCTGCAGGTAGTCAACGACCTGAGCATGTCTCACGCCGGCTACATCGACAACACCTTCAACGTCGTCTCCGGTGTGCTGCTCTTCATCGTCGGTTTCGCCATCCGCAAGACCGGCTACTACAAGTGGCTGCTCTACATTGCCGTGCCTCTCTACATCCTCGCCCAGGGTCTCATGATTTACTTTCGTCGCCCCGACCAGCACTTTGGCTACCTCATCATGTGCGAGGTTTTCATCTCGATCGGTGGCTCCATCTTCATCATCGTCCAGCAAGTCTCGATTCTCGCTGTGGTCGACCACCAGCACGTTGCCGCCGCTCTGGCCCTCATCTACGTCGTGGGCACGACCGGCGGTGCGATCGGCGCCACCATCTCAGGCTCCATCTGGACCAACACCTTCCTCAAGGCGCTCAAGAGGTACCTCCCCGCTGAGGTGGCCTCCGACGAGGAGACCCTCATGCTCATCTATGAGGATCTCGACACCCAGCTGAGCTACCCTGTCGGTGACCCGATCCGCTACGGCATCCAGAAAGCGTACGGCTACGCCCAGACCAGGATGCTCTCGGCCGGCACGGCTTTCATGGTCCTGGCTATTGTGGCCACCCTTCTCATCCGTAACATTAACGTTACCAAGCATGCTCAGGTCAAGGGCACTGTCTTCTAAATTGGCACACTCCCTCACACATTTCTGGATAGCCGTAATTCTTGGTGTTGGACGGAAATATCTAAGATACCACGTAACGAATGAGGCAAGTAATCTTCGGCTGAATGCTACAATACATTTCATTGTGAGGTCCGGCCCATCTACCTGCATCTACAAACTGAGGCTGCCCTTTTGCCTACCTCGCCGGCGTCAGAGCAGGCTGCCCCTTGGGCAAATAAGGGAACTTGGTTTGATCGTGCTCAATCGTCCGTGAACAATCCTGCGAATTCCCCTGACAAACCACACAGTGGTATCGGCAGCCAGTGACTCCCGCATCCCAACGACAACACACAGCTATGTAGGCGCCACAATCAGGCCAGGCGCAGACGCGCTGCCTGTACGGCAGATCCTGCACCCACTGGAAAATGAGCCAGAGGTCTCTCGCCATCTCAGGCGGAAGACACACCAGGAGCCGACCCAATCTCATGCTCACACCACAGCAGGTCAGGCCAGCCAGGTCAAGCAGCCTCTTGCTGAGATTAGAGCACTCCCTCTCCAGGTTCTCGCGCCTGATGTTGGTGAACGCCGAGATCCTGGACCGCGAGAGCCTGCGCTTCTTGGCTCGGCCATTGTCGGCAGTCTCAGCCGGATCTCCCTCGATTTCCGTGTCATACAGCCGCCGCTCAAGCCGGTCTATCTGGTTCCGGGTGTGCCGAATCGCCGGCCAATTCCGGGTCACGTTCGAGTGGACCCCGACAATGACCCTTCGGAGGCAGACGAGGCAGACTAAGTCTCCGCAGGGCAGGTCGTGCAGGTGAGAAAGGGGTGTGCAGGTGTTGCACTTCGTGCAGGCGAGTTCGAGCGAGCCCGAGAGCTCCAGGGGTTGGTCGCGGAGCACGCTGCGCTGGAAACGTTGGATGTAGATGTTGATGTTCTTGTTCTCTGTGTTGTAACGGTGGTTACCGCAGTTGTGTGGGCCGAACCTGGGAAAGTCGGGGATGCAAGCCTTGACGTCTTTGGGAGGGGGGATAGGAGTATCTTCGTCATTCGGGGATTTGAACGACGGGTAGGGCCACTGGGGAGGAACGTGCGCCATTGTGACTACTTCGACGTGAACCTGTCTCCTCTGCGATGCTCTGCATCTTCGACATCATGAAGTACACTGGTGTGTTTATAAATTGCCAATCTTGGCTGTCGAATGCTGCTACTGAGTTGTGTTTCACAATGTCCTTTGTCTTTCTACAATGGGCGACAAGGGGTATTGTTTTGGTGTCCTGTCTTTGTCTTCACCAAGCATTTTGTGTCAGGGGCAGAGCCTTACAGCTACATTTCGGCTCTAGCCTGGGAAGTGTTTCAAGGGACAAAGTGGCTGAACATTCGTCAATAGCTCAGCTTCGCCTAAACACTGGCAAGAGTATCACAATTTGGTCTCTTAGTGCACAAGATGATCGAGTCATTGCTATATCCGAGCAGAACTAGATATAGCCAATTTGGAAACAAAGTCTTTGTCCAAATCCCCACCCTTTTTTCACTTCCCTCAGTTACAGAGTTGGCTCAGCACACTCGCCAGCAATGCAAGCTAGATGCCCGTCGCAATCGATCTCCGTCTCGCAGGGGTCGCCTAACTGATGTTAGTACTGTTTCGCTTACATTGATCATTTCCCTGACTTACCATGGCAATGGCCTTCCCAAACGCAAGTCCAGGCGCTCGCGGGAGCTGGCTCTGTTGTTGGCTCAGCACACTTCCCAGCGCTGCAGGTCAAGTGGCCGTCGCAGTCAATCTCGGTCTCGCAAGGATCGCCTAGTCTTGTCAGTTCCATGAACTTCTAGGCTTCGATATTGAAGACTTACCAAGGCAGTGGCCCTCCCAAACACAGATCCAGCCAGTCTGAGTGGGAGTCGGGCTTGGCGTGACCGTGACATAGACCGTAGTTGTCCGAACAGTGGTGCTCAACCCGCCGCCAGGGAAACCAGGAGTGAACACGGGGAAGCTAGGCTGAGCAGTGGGAAAATTCGGCAGGCCCGTGGGCGTCGGATTCGCGCAGCGGCCGTTCTGGCAGAACATGTTGCCGTCGCAGTCGTTGTCGGTCTCACAAGGGTCGCCTGTGAATGTTAGCTTAGCCGTCGAGTCTTCGTTGAAGGGGAGAACGTGCCAAGACAGTGGCCCTCCCATACGCAAGGAGTAGAGCCTCCTGTGCTGCCACCCGGGCCCCAAGGCCAGCCTGTGGGCAAACTGGGCTGAGTCGGGAAACCACTCGGGAAGCCAGTAGGGAATCCTCCCGGGAAACCGGTGGGAAAACCGCTCGGGAACCCGGAGCCAGGCTGAGCAGGGAAGCCGGTCGGGATAGGGAAGTTGGGCTGTGCTCCGGCGCCGGTTGGGTTGGCGCAGCGGCCGGCCCGGCACCACATGTCGCCATCGCAGTCATTCTCCGTCTCGCAGGGGTCGCCTAGGTCCATTAGCAGACATCTTCGTGCCCAGGTGAGCTGAGCATACCTAAGCAGTGACCGGTCCACTGGCAGGCCGATCCCCCTGAGCCACCGCTGCCCCAAGGAAAACCACCTGATCTCCATGGCCAACCAGTTTGGCGAGGAGCAAGGGTTCGAGCTGGGCTCGCGTTGATCGGAAATCCGTAGGCGAGGAGAACAAGCAGGAATGTTGACCTCATCTTGATAGCAAATGTTCCAAATCAGGGATAGGCACTGGCAGAAATAGTGAAGGCGATGTGGTGAAGCCATCCTCGGAACACTCGAGAAACTCCCGTTTTATACCTGGAAGATGTTATCTACGTCACCAGCAATCTGCAGTATGTTGTTACGCCAACAAAACAAATGAAACTCCCTCTCAGCTGTTTCCAGGCCAATATGGACGTGAAAATCCCCGTTGCGATGGTTTTCCGAAGCTAGTTCCTGACATAGCCGCGTCTTGGCCTGGAGAAAAACGCAGAATTTATATTGACTCTTTGTACAATTGAACCTGGAGAGAGGATTGCCGGAAAAAGGAGTGCAACCTTACTTCCGACTGGCGGATCAATCAGCTAACATTACAGCAAACCTCCGTTGCTTTATCCAACGGTGCCGGCAGTGGAAGGTCGGATGAGATCTGGGGAAAGTAGAAATAAAATGCTCGCACTGCATACCCCCATGGGGTGATTCTTAATGCAGCCAAATATCACAAAGCGGTCAGGGTTTCTAGACGTGGCCTTTCTGGAGCGATTCGACCTTTTTGGCTGCAACTCATAGAAGACCGGAGACGGAGAATGGCAACTGTTGGGACGTCGCTTTGGCAACTTCACTTGGCTATCCTAGAATGCCCTTCAACTTCTGCACGATCATAAACCAGGATCCTGAACTCATGTCGATAATCAGATAGAAGCACAAAATGTCGCCCAGATCATGCCGGCATCTTGCGACAGAAACCCGATGTAGTTTTCGAAGAGACAAGCTCAGATCTCCTGGCAATTGTTTTTGGCAATCGGTTTGGCTGCTCACTCTCAGCAGCTCTCTCCTTTGCTCGCCAATCCCAGATGATTGAGGACGAGAGCAACGATCTTGGACGAACTAGTCGCCTTCTGAGGCTCAACTCTGCACCATTTGAACAGCCGTAGCGCTCGTCATGTGACTCATCCGGGGATGACATATTAACTCCGGGCCGGACGAGGTGCTGCCAGGCCGAGTCGATGTAACATGGCGCGCCAATGAGCTGCCAGTGTCAGGCAAAGGGCGCTCTGGCTGTCCGCAAAAAAACTTTGACCATGGCTCGAATTGCTCGATCTGCATCGATTGGAGACCAAACTGCTAACCGAACTCTCAAACCATGGGCCAGTTCTACGAGACCATCCCCGAACACCTGCTGAAATGGATCCTGGAACAGAAAATGTTCTGGGTCGCCACGGCGCCGCTCTCCGGGTCCGGGCATGTCAACGTCTCGCCCAAGGGCGGCCTGTTCTTCGGTCTGCTAGACGACAAGACGTTCTGGTACCATGACCTGACGGGCAGCGGCAACGAGACCATCTCGCATCTCTACGAGCCTGGCAACGGCCGCATCACCATCATGTTCAATGCCTTCGAGGGCTCGCCCCGCATCGTCCGTCTGTTCGGCCGCGGCACCGTGCTGGAGCGGGGCACGCCCGCGTTCGATGAGTTTGTCAAGAAGCACGATGTGCAGGTCATCCCGGCGTCGCGGTCCATCATCGTCGTGTCCGTGCATCAGGTTGCGAGCTCATGCGGCTACTCGGTGCCGTACTACGAGTTCAAGGGGTTCCGGAGCACGTTGACCGAGTTCTTTGCTCGCAAGGCCGAGAGGTTTGCACGGGGCAAGGAGGATGAGAGCATGGAACGGTGAGTCTCATCTTACCTGAAGTGTTGAGAAATGGCTAAGACTCGACAGGTACTGGGCGCTGAAGAACGCAGAGAGCGTAGACGGCCTGCCTGGGATGCAAATTGCGTGCAAGACGGCAAAAGAGCAGCGCATTACGCCCATCCCGAAAATGGTGGGAGCTTCGTCGCTCGCAAAACGCCGGAGAGCTGCTGGGTTTACCGTCTGGCACCTCATCCTTGTCGCCATCCTCAGCGCAATTTGCACAGCGTTTGCTCAGCTGCTGCTCCACGCCGTTGCACATCGCTTCCTGGCGCCAGCATAGATGCAACCTCGATGGTCATGTGGAGTAATTCTTTTGTGCTACCGGCAGGGCCTGTTTAAGCTCTAGGCTGCCATCTGCGGGGTGGACCAAAAGTTGGCGACCAAGCCCATTTGAGCTGGCCGGTGACGCATCAACGGCTCAGCCCCACCTACAACGGGCGGCCAGGTCATTCAACCTTCGGCCAACTCACAGAGGAAGGAGTGCTCGACATAAAAGGTATTGCCTCAGCGATGGGAACATTTTTTCTGAAATTGAAAAGTTTAATTTCGCTTCTTTCGCCAATTTACACCAATTTCATCAACAGCTGTTCCGCTTCACTCAGTCCAGCAGTATGTGGAGGAAAAAGTACTACAACAATCCCAAGCGCCTCGCCCTCGCGGCGATCGCCAAGGAGACATCCGAGTTGACACCAACCATCGCAGCCAGCCTGCCACACCTCATCCCAACTCATTCCGAAAAGCTCGCCCTGGAAACTTTGCCAGCTCTTGATCCCGCTAAATGCCCGCGCTTCAAGCTCCCCAACTCAACCTACGGTACGCGGGTGCGCGTCTTCAACCAAGACACCTTCGACGCAGCTTTGTCCATGCCGGCCGTCGTTCTGGGCATCAGTTCCTTTCAGAGCAAAGCAACACAGGCCAAGGAGTCAGAAGTCCTCACCCATCTCCAGACACATGCCGCTTCACCAGAACAGCTCAATGCGACCACCGCCCCGAGAGTCGCCGTGCTCAATATGGCGTCGGAGTTTAGTCCCGGCGGCGGTTGGCTGAAGGGATCGACGGCACAGGAGGAAGCGCTGTGTTACCGCAGCACGTTGGCAGCGTCGCTGCACAAGAGCATGTACCCCATGGCTCCGAGGACAGGACACTACACACGCGACGTGGTCGTGTTTCGGGAGGGCATGGATCGGGGGCATACGCTGCTGATTAAGGGCAAGGGCGGTGACGGGAAAGGCATTCCGGCTGAGGAACTGCCGGTAGCGAGTGTCTTGAGCGTCGCCGGAGTGAGGAAACCGGCGGTTAAAGGGAAGGGGGAAGCTGGCGAGCCGGCAAGCTCAAGCATGACTGACGAGCCGGCCAAAGAGAAGAATAATGAATCGCCCACAAAGAGCGGCGAGTCGAGTGCGAGGGGCCATTTCAAGGGGAATTGGAAGGACAGGAAAGGGAAGCCGGAGGAAAACAAGCCAAGGGTGCCGAGAGGCGACCTCGTCTTTGCCGATCCCGCGGTCCGGGCCTTGACCAAAGACAAGATGCGGCTCTGCCTGCGCATGGCTGCGTCCAAGGGCCATACCATGCTCGTTCTCGGTGCCATTGGTTGCGGCGCCTTTGGGAATCCGCCGCGCGAGGTAGCCGCCTGCTGGATGGAGGTGCTCAGCGAGAGCGAATTTGCGGGGGGCTGGTTCAAGGAGATCTGGTTCGCGGTCTACGACCGGAGGAAGGAAGGCAATTTTGAGATCTTCAGCGAGGTTTTCGACGGGAAGGTCGTTGGGCAACTCATAGCCCCGTAGGCTCAAAGAGCCAGATAGTTCATTAATACCCAGGGACCACCTCATGACCCCAAAGGCCGATATCTGCGTTCTTGGCACCCTCCCAGGGCAAAATCTGCGTACATCCGTAGTTATGCCCTACCGCGTCCCGACCTTGTGGTATTATTCCCCTTATCCTTTTTATCCTTCTTGATGCCAACGCGCAACACCTCCATCAGTGGGAAGAACTCCCGTCTCTCCAGGGCATCCACCCACTGCTCGATGCGCCTGAGATAGAACCCTGAGCCACACTTAGATATCGCATTCAGGAAGTCCACCTTGAGCGCACCCTCCTCAACCTCCAGGTCCCAGTCCGGGCGCAGCCGGCGCATGTGCTCGCAGTACACCTTGCGCAGCTGCGTCTGCTCGTATTCCATCAGGTGAATCCAGTACAGTTCTGTCTTACCCTCGTTGTCGAGGTCCTCGGCGTCGTCATCGCCATCCTCATCTCCCGCATCGCTGCCTTTGTCGCTGACGTCGGTGTAGCAGTTGCGGTCGGGCTTGGTCTCGCGCTCGGCTCCTCGTAAAAATTCGGGGACCTGCGAGGCGACCCATCGAGGGACTGTCGAGACGCATTCCCTGGGGTTGTCAGCAGATGTCAAGCGAGAAAAGAGGTGTCCGAGACGAACCATCCCACAATGCCAGTCAGGTTGCCCTGGTTGTCGACCAGGATGTTGCGCAGCGTGAGGTCGTCGTGCCAGAGCACCGTCCGCTCCGGGGGATTGACGATCGCCGGGAATATCTTATGCAGAATGCGCAGCAGCTTGCGCGCCACTCGCAGCGCCGTTTCAGCATACTCCTTATCGTCATCGTTCTGAGCCTGCGACAGCGCGGCCGTCTGCTCCTTGATAATAACGTTCAGCTGTGTGCGCAGCCAGTCGTGGCTCGACCGAAACGGCCCCCGTCGAATCGGGTAGTGAAATCGCGGACCAGCAAAGAAAAACGGCGTGACGACCTGCCCAGGCTCGGCAACACTGTCGGGGGTGATGGCCGTGTCGATGTCGCTGTCGTCGCACCTTGCGCCGAGTGTCCCAATCCCGCGAAACCCCTCTCCAACGTTGCCGCAGCGTAGCAGCTGGGCATGAAAGGCAGCAATTTGCGCCGTCAATGCCTCCTTCTGCTCCATCGTCATCTTGCGCCAGCGATAGTACGCCGGCGTGCCGGATAACCTGCTCATTAGCAGCCACTCGTAGCCGATCTCATTGCGCCTTGTATCGTCGAAGGCGACGAGCTGGGGGACAGGCGCATCGGGTATCTTTTTCGCAAGCAATTGCAGCGTGGCCGCCTCGCCGCGGGTCTTGTTCTGCGGGTCGACGGGCAGGGCCACGCGCATGACGAACTGCCCATTCGGCGTGCGCACATAGTACAGCTTGTTGTAGGCACCATCGCTGTAGAAGGAAATCACAAAGTCGGATTCGGCCGCACTGGCGGGGACGCTCAGATGGCGGCGGCAGACTCGAGCGACGGCCCGGATATCGGGGTCGCGTGTCCACCGCGCCTCCGGGCCCAGGCCATTGTCCTCCCAGGCCAGTCCCTCCTGGATGGCATGGTCCCGCATGCTCTCGGTGGTTGCTGTTTTTATTCTTTTTTTCGCCGCCTGCCTGCCCTATCGGCTTGCCGAAATGGTAGCGTCTGCTCCGGGGTCGTGGTTGGATCCAGGCTGTCGGTGCTCTCGGTGGGGCCCCAGCTGCTGAGGGGTCCAGACGAGCTGCATCGCGATGCGCTCTCGTTCTTAAGGTCTGATGTGGCAGATCCTTCGAATTTGGTGTGACCTGGAAAGTCGAGGAAAATTCGTCGCAGAGTGCCCAAATGTGATACCGATGTCTGCGGCCGAAGCCGCCAACAACGCTGGCGTCGCACAGAGGACGGGGCCAATAAAGTAATAAAAAAGTTGGGCCGGGTGCCGGGTCGGCGCGCCGCGTGAGCGCTTCGAGGGGCAAACCAAGAGCGCGATGTGGGGGCCGTTTCCAGCTCCACTCAGGCAGCCTCCTGCCATTGGCCGGGATCTGTGACGCGGGTTGCGAACTTCACGCATCGTCTTTGAACTTATCTCATTCGATCTCACCGCTGCCACCCATCTGACCATGCTGCACAAGCCGTGAAATTAGACTCATTTCCCTCGCCGTTTTGGATACCAATGACTAATGGCGCGTTTCGTCACATCGTCTGGCGGTTCATGTTTGGTGTCACAGCGGCAAGGTCCTTGGAGTTAGAGGAGTTTAGGCAAGTAATGACTCGCTTTTGCGAATGAAATGTGAAAAGAGAGTAGAAAGCAACCAATTCGTTGCATCAACCTCAAATCAAGTTCAGAACAGAGAGGTCGAAGAAAACCTGCGGGCCAGCAAAGCTTGGAATGGCTGAAAACAGGGCACGCAACACCTGATGGGCCCCTTGCCCCGCCATGACGTAGCTAGCAGGCGATCGCTGCATCAACGGCGCGAACCGGACATCCCGGGGTCAACGTCCACCCAAGATGAGGCTCAATCGGGATTCTACAGCTGAATTCAACTTACAAGAACTTGAGGCCAACTGTTGTAATCCATTCATTATACCGATCGCAATGTCCCAAAAGTCCCCCGAAATCCCCAATGTCGGAACCCGCGCCCACATGGTAAACGGCGCAATAGCCGACTTCCTCGCGAACCACCCAGCCCTCGAGCTCGGCGGTGAGAAAGGCTTCTGCGTCGAGCGACGACATCACATGGAAGTATTCGCGCTGCACAAGATCCCGCAGAGCAAAGTGAATCCCATCGGCGAGGTCGAGTTCACAGCGATCCGCGGCCCGCATGGGACAATCCCGTTTCGTGTGCTGTACCCCCGGTCGGGGGAGGGACGCAGGCAAAAGGGCGATGCCGGGGCCCTGGTTTATTTCCATGGGGGCGGATTGCTGAGACTGACGTCATCTCCGATGAATTCGAAGTTGCTTGCT
>JAAFKN010000153.1:0-19410 GCA_011800035.1 Thermochaetoides dissita | reverse complement strand
GCGTTGTTCGCTGTTTTGGTCAGGGACGACCAAACCGGTGCGAGCTTAGATGGGACTAAGCGACCCCGGACCCCGGCCCTTGTTGGGCCTGTGTCGAGTTGGACCATGCCGTAGAGGAGAGAGGGGGCGACGACTGCGTTGAAGATAGCAGGGCCCGCCGCTGGCGGGAAGCCCCGTACCCTTGTGTTGGACAGTCGCTTCATCAAACCCAATATCGAAGCTGTCGCTGACGCCCTGGCGGCGGCATGAGTCGCAGGGTTAAGCTTGGAGTCAAGTGTGACCCCCAGCCATTTGATCGACTTACCAGGGGAGAACGACACCCTCTCCACTTGGGTTGAGATCCTCGCTGGGTCGATTCTATTGCGCTTGGCCCCGGAGCCACGAGGAGGGATGTATAGGACTTCCGTTTTAGTCATGTCGACCCGAAGGCCGAGGCCCCGGGCCTTGGTGCAGAGCTGAGCAGCCCTGAGGGGCCGGACTGCAACGGCCAGCAGGCTTTCAGTGGGTTGCTTTGGGCCCAAAATTACGTTTTGTATTTCGGTAATTTTCGCATAAACCCTCGCTATGTCACGCATTGCGATATGCTCTGCCGTAACGATCAGCTTGTTTTCGTTGCGGTTTTGTTGCGAGCAACTCCTTCCGTGCGCCAGGATTGCATCAAATAATAATCTGAAAAAACTTTATCTCCCTATATAGGCCATTCTTTGGGCAAACTTATATGCAACTTGCTGTTGATTCAACTCCTGTTCCTGTAAGCCCCCTGGGAGCGTTTGAGGAGGAATTAGCAAGCACATGTTTGATTTTTTCGAGACCCCTCTTAGTGGACTATAATCTTCCTAAGTTACTGTACTATCCAGAAGTCTGCCAGGAGATAATGATTTTTGAATCTATGTTCAGAGGAGAGTCTGTAAATAAGGTCGCAGTCACCGGTTAAGTATCGCAAAACATGTCCCTCTAACTCTCTCAAAGATCTATTATTCCTCGTATCTCATACTCTCAGGCAGCAACCATCTCCATCTTCTTTCCTTTCACACTCTTCCATTCAACAAACGCCGCTCCAAGAATGCTAGTTGCAGCCAATGCAGCAAACAGGATAAACGTATGTGTTAGTGCGTCATTAAACGCTTGCTTGACGCCAGGCAGGAATTCAGGAGAAACGACCTCCTTGACGTTAGTGGCGCCGACAGCAAGCACAAAAGATGGATCCCCAAGTTCGGGCACGTACTTGGCCACGTAGTGGACAAGCTTGTTGGCAAAGATGGTTTGGCCCACGGACACGAAGAGGGCGCCGCCAAGGGTCTGCGAGAAGACAATGACCGCCGTTCCTGTCGGGACGTCCAGGATATCCAGCACCGTCTGCACTGCCATCAGGGGTTGCTGGAGGCCAGCGCCGACACCGATGCCGATGATGATTTGGTATCCAATCCATTTCCCGGCGCTGCTGTCAGGCTCGAAAAGAGTCGTTAATCCATAACCAATCGAGGCAACCACGCTGCAGAAGAGCATGAACGGTGTGTAGTACCCCCACATTGTGACAGTCGCCCCTACTACCACCGACGTCAAGACAACGCCAATCAGCATGGGAAGATTCATGATGCCGGACTTGACAGCACTGGCATCCTTGACAGCCTGGAACCATATCGGCAGGTAGTAAAGGGAACCGAGAAATGCACCGCCAAGTGTTCCGGAAAAGAAACCTGAAGACCATACGCTGCGCTTGAGAAAAATCCGGGGCGGCACCGTCGCCTGGTCTTTGCTCCACCACTGATCGATAATGAAGACGCTGATAAAGACGCCGAACACGCAGAACAAGAGGATGATTCTCCAGTTATCCCAGTTGTACTCTGTTCCGCCCCACTGCAGTGCTAGCAGTAGACTGATGACGGCTGGCATGAACACCACCGTACCAAGCGGATCGAACTTCATCACTTTCTGCTTCCAGGTTTGTCCTGCAGTGTCCCTTCCACGTCTCTTCGGATCCGGGAAGAACAGCCCGATGACAAGCATCGTGATGCCGCCGACGGGAAGGTTGATATAGAAGCACCAACGCCACGTCACTCGATCAGTAAAAGCACCGCCCATCAAGGGCCCAGAGATGCTGGCTACGCCGTACATGCTGCTGATAGCGCCAGTATAAACAGGTCTTTTGGCGAGAGGAACTGAGTAAGCGAGGATGGTGAGCGCCCCAGAGAAGATACCTGCTGAACCAATACCAGCGATGGCTCGACCTACAATGAGGGTTACGCTGTTTTGGGCAACACCGCAAATCAGAGAGCCGACTTCAAAGACAAAGATGGCTAAAAGGAAGACCAATTTGATGGAGAAGAAGGTGAAGAACCGGCCGAAAAGGAGTTGCAGAGCAGCGGTAGTCAAAAGGTAAGCTGCCAGGGCGTGTCAGCACCCTCAACAGGGTCCAAAATACTTCGGCGTCCGGCTTACCACTAGCGTACCACGCGACATCTGAAAGGCTCTGAAACTGGTCTGTGATCTTGGGAATGGCCGTCGCAATGATAGAGTTGTCTAGGCAACAACAGGTCAGTAAACATACCCCTGAATCCTAAGGGCTCCGCTCTTTAGGGGTGACCTACCCAACGCCATGACAAACACACTCAGACACAACGCAAGCACGATCATATACAGCTTCATCCCTTTTGGGTACTCTTGACCGTCTTCGCGTGTCGCAATTTTCTCAAGCTTTTTGCTGGAGGTGGACATCGCCGTTGGTTTTCTAGTGAGTTCATCTTCCTTCTCATCTTGCACAGGCTTCTCAATAGCCTGTGTCACTCCCGTATCCATATCTGTTTGCTCACCAGCTGAAGACCTCTTTCCGTCATCAGACTGGCTGGCCGTACTTGGTGCAAGTGTCGGTTCTTTTGAGAAAGGCGGCATTGATGGCCCAGGTTTTGGGTTCATGTTGGAGGTCGCTGAACAGTGTTGTTCCCACAATCCTCAAGCAAGTTTATCGAGGGTGGATCCCCGGTAGGCGTAACGACGCCTGGCCTCTTGAATGTGAGCAAAGAAAAGGAAATAGTCCTGTGTAGTATCACGAGGGTTCAAATCATCACAGGCCTTGGTGGCAGAAGCACTCGCGGAGCATCCTTTTGGAGACATAATCCTAATAAATATAGGCATCAATCCGACACGTACAGTGGAAGGCGCGGACATTCTTTCACCTTTGATGTCCGAGCCCCGAGCCGGCGATGTCCAACCATCGGGGATATTCGCAGTGTTGTCAACCCGGCGGTATGCTTGCCCGCACGTCGCCCTATAGGCACATACACAACATCCACCACGCGGCTCAGAAGAGCCCAACCCAGCCAGTAAGGGAGCTTCCTGTATGAGGCCAAACCACCAATGTCAGTCATCAGGCATCGCAACATGGCTGAGTGGAAGGCGTCAAGGATGCGTGGCGTCGGCATTCTTGGCAATCCGAGACCTTGCATGTCTACAAGAGGAGCCAGCAGTGCGAGCGGCTGACAAAAGCTCTGAACTTGGCGGGTCAACCTCATGCCGTGCCCCTCTGCAAAAAAAAGTTGCCGCGTTTCCATAAAGCGGCGCAATAACTGGCCACGAAGCTTCTTTGGTGACGAAATTGACGCGCCATCAAAGGGAAGGCCCTCAGTCCGGAGAACAAAGTCGATGGCAGGCCTGTGGAACAAACATCCTAGCCGCCTTGTCGGGCAGGCCGATTGTTTCTCGATATTGCTCCGATGCTTGGCCTAAAACCGTACCTTCTCTCATAGACGCCCCATTCACCGATTTCTCAGATTTGCTGACCATATTTGTCATCGGCTTGATGAAGCCTTGGAAATTCGCTGTTCGTGAGGGCCCTAGATCGCTCTTCGTCAGAAACTGACCGTCCTCATCCTCTCAAAACCAAGCTATTTTTGAGGTTCCTTCTCACTGAGGTTGCATCTGGTAGCAAAGCTTGACATCGCATCGGACGAATCAACAACCGGCTCGGCATTGAGGCTCTCCGAGCCACCAAAATGTCTCCGAACTCTTGGGTTCTCCTGATATCAGCTCTATGATATTAGTCAGCCATTGTCTGCACACCTAGTGGGGCATGTAGTCGCCTGTCAAGAACATACCCCGGTAACTAGCTGTATTCCATTTCCAAACCATTCACTTTGCCTGAGCTCAAGTCTTGTTTGCTAGAGCTAGGACATGGTCCATGGGTCGATCATATGGATGAGTAGTGGAGCAGAAGCTGTGATGGACTCATTGCAAAAGCTCTTGAGAGAAGGCCTCAAAGCATCGTGGTTGGAATAACCGCTAATAGACAAAACCTTCATTTTTCAGCTTTTTAAATATATGTTGTGCCTCCTTACAAGAGTGTCTCGAGGAAAGCTAGAACGCCTATGAGCCGCAACGAACATGGCACTAACCACGGGAAAAGCTAAAATACCAAGATACTTAAGACAGCAGTTATGGTCAGGTCAACCAATCGAACTTCTAGCCCCCAATATTCTCTTCTAAGTCATCAGTTTGCTAAGACCATATCTCTCTTGACAAACCCTGAACCTTTAATAGACAAGTTGGGCTTCCGTTTCGCATTGCACTGACGAACTTGATGGTACTGTGGTGTCCGGTTACTGGATACTCTCCTCAACACTCGTCGTTTCCGCAAAACCGCCAACCTGCACTTGGGGACTGGTCCGACGAGGCTCATCCTCCTCGTCAATCACCCTCGCTGACGCAGGTGTAAAGTTCCTAGGGCGCTTCGAAACGGACGTTGGAACACTCGCGTGTACCGTGCTAGTGCTGGACGTTCCACCGGCCAAAGTGATTACCGACTCGTTTGCGGCATTGCTCGTCGGGGCAGGAGGTTCAACTTGAACATCCGTCACCGCGGTAGTAGTAACAGCAGCGGACTGCTCGGTACCACTAGTGTTGGTTGAAACTTGGCTGAGAATAGCGGAGCCAAACGCTGCTACCAAGGGGTTGTTGTTTGCAGATCGTTGATTAGCAGCAAACAGTGGGGTTACAGACGCGCTAACACCGTTGTCAACAGAAGCCTCGATTGGCAGACTGTCCATGCCGAAAAGGGCCTGCGAAAGCCTACGAGCCTCCATTGACGACGAGGTTGGCGGCATCGGGGCGGACGTGCCTTGGCCAAGAGACACCTGTCGGCTTTCTTTGCGTGACAATATCTCTGAATGTGGCATGGAAAAGTTGCGTTGCGAAATCGCAGAGGTGGGTGCTTGGTTGAGGAGGGATTGTGAAAGGGCTGATTCGAGGTCGGCGGTGAGTTCTGATGGAATGGGATGGGCAAACTGCGTGCCAGGATTTGGTCCCTCGGCCCCTTCCGTCGGGGTATTCTGTGGCGCCTTTAGCCTCAAAGGATCATCCTCAAGGCTGCTACCTGAGATTTGCATTGGGTCACCTCCTTGAGATGAACAGTCGGCCATGATGGTGTCGCTCTTGTGGAAGTTCCGTGTGTTGATAGGCCAGGTCGTTCTGCCATCCCAGAAGTCTCCCGCTTGGACGTTTGTGATGGAATTCATCCAGTCGCGGTATGTGGGCTCCGCAAACGGATCATGAGGCGAGAACACATTCGGCACCGACGGGTTACCAGCGCCGAAATGAGGCACCTTAAAACCCGGCGGGTTAAGCAGTCCAGCAGGATTGGATTGGTGATGAAAGATACTGCCCGGGATAACAGTGCTCGGAAAACCGTGGTTTCTAATGCCTTTGAGGAGCAAACTCCTCTTACCGGGAGAGTGGGCATGAGATTCTGCTCCATCACCGGGAAAGTAGGTTGGCACGGCGACGGCGGGATTGGGAGTTGGGCGGCGCCACATGCCAGGGTTTGGCCACGCAATCCCGCTGTTTTCAAGAATTTCTTGCGCACCTATTAGCTTTCCTGAGGTCGTCAAAAGGGCTTAAGATATCTTACCCAGGGGGGCATGCTGGAACGAGAAAGTGACAATGTTCTTGACTCGTTCAATGGGAACTGTGAGCGAGTCCCGTGGGAAACCTTCGCTAATGATTATCTTAATGCGGCCCAAGTCATCACCAGGGTGCCAATGGTTTTGGCGGAGAATCTCTTGTCGGAAAGCAGGAAACGTAAGTCGCTCGAGTTCCCCCGTCTTTGTAAACTCTGGTATGGGTAAGTTAGAGTGTCACGCTTGTGACTGTCCTAGGTTCACAACTAACCAAAGGTGCTGGCAATGAGATGGGGACCGTTAACATCTCGATCCAAGATAGCAGAGCTATGGATATGATTAGTCACCGGTGTCCAGAGCATCATGGAGGTGAATGACATACGCGACCAAGCGACCATCAAGGGTCACGCGGGCTTCAAACTTGACCAAGTCTGGATTTTTGCTGTATGTTCGCGCGAACTGGCTGATCTCGGGGCGGCGCCAGCAATGGATGGACACCTGAAATGGGGTTCCAGGTGGCAGGCTCGGCACAAAGCAGGTCATGACCGGGCTTCCAACGGCACCATGGAGATGTGCCAGCTCAATATCTGGGACGACATGACAGGCGACTTTGAACTCCTTGAACGGAATCTTGGAGTCGCGCCCAGTAGGGAAAAGGATAACATCCCAGTCGTCGTAGCGCATGGCTGAAGCAGAGCTGAAGGCACAAGTGAAGAGACGGCAATAAGTAAGAATGGACCAATGAACCGTGGATTGAACGCGACAACAAGCGTAGACTAAAGAAACACGACAAGATGGGGCCAGATGGGTGCCCAAAAAGAATCCAAAAGGTTGCGAGGTTTGAAGAGCCCAGTTCAAGGTAATGTTACTCGAACCACATTTTCGCTCCTCGGAGAACAGCATTAGGCTGCCAAAGCGGGGATGCCGATAGTGGGAGTCCGGACTGGAGACTCTGACGACCAGGCCTGGCGTGGAGGTGTATTTCTCAGGTCAGCCCTTTCCTTGGGAACTGACGGAAGCTGCTTGAAAAGGAGACAAGTTCCGGTCTCCCAGAATATGGAGACGCGTGTGTGTGGTTTTGATTGGCTTCAATGGGCCTTCTGCCTGCCAACAGTCTTGCACAGGAGAGTCAGGTGGGCGAAAAGGCATTCTATCAAGGTAGCTGCTTGGGGAGTCTAAGGATCGAAAGATAAGCGGAGCCATGGGGGCGGCTTCCTTAAAGACACCGGTCTTCTCCATGAACCCTCAGGATCTATAGACCGCCGCGCGGCCGCGGTGGAGTCTGGACGATTTGATTCTGGAAAACTGCCGATCATTCTTTCTTCCACGGTTTGCATCATGTAACGGGCATAAACAATTCACGACGTGGACCTGTCCTGAAGGCCAACTGGGCTGGGAATAAGCTTCGATGCTTGCAGGCAGTACAGGGGCACCATACACCTGATTTCATCATCGAGACACAAGAAACTGTATTGGGCATGTCAGTTGGATGTCGCAATATACAATGTTTCTCTCTATCGGATCTACGGGTCCGGGTCACCCTCCATCCGCGCCTGTGCAACGACATTAGCAATCTATGCTCTAGATGGAAGCAGCAACAAGGCTGTACTTGCCCTCACTGCGCCGGCGCCACCCAGCTCTCTCTCCAGACCACCCTCAAACTCGCGAGGGTAGCTGACACGGTCGGGGTACGTCAGCTTGACGACGTAGCACAGGCCCAAGAAGGACGCAATGAAGAGGCCGATCTGGAAGAGGCCCTTGCCAGGAGTGATCCATGTGTACTCGTAGGGCGAAAACATGCCGAGGATATCGTGGTCTTCGTGGACGGGCTCGCCAAAGTTCCTCCGCTCCTGCTTGTCCCACCAGTCGGCATGGGGGTCGCGGAACTGGCGCTTGATGCGGGGAGGGTTGATGTAGCCGCCGTTCTGCGCGAAATTGTCAGCTCGGGGTGCTCTGCTGTTCACTCCCAGAGCTCATCAACGCACCATGTCGGGGTCCTCTTTGTCAGTGAGGGTCGGGTAGTCGGAGTCGGGGTACTTCTCCTCGATCTTGCTCCTGCCGACCATGGCCTCGGGCAGGAATGTTCTCTGCTGGATCAGAGGGAGACGCCGCGCCGCGGGAAGCACCGGCGAGCGCAAGGGCGCCACCGCCCGCACGAGTCTGCGCGACAGCATCTGCATGGAGGTTAGCAACAAGCCTCAGGGGCGGCAATTGGGAGAGCGCGTGCCTTGGCGGTGGTGGGTAATGCTGCAATGGGGAGCAGCCGTGAAGGCGTGGGAAAGCAGTCTGACGATGCTGTGGGCTGCGATCAATGATCCACAGCTTCGCGAGCTTGGAGGTTTGGGGTCCCCGCAATCGTGGGACATCCGCCCCGCTGATTGGCTGCAACTGCTCGGTTAATTGCATGCCAGTGTTGCTGCCAAGCCGTGCTCCAGCCAGTTCTGGGTGACCCCATTGGGGAGCTGCGTTGGCGCCTCAGGCAGCAACCGCGAGCGCGGTCCAGGTCGCCGCGGCATTCGCCTTCAGGCTGACGACGGGGTCGGAATTTTTTATCAGTTGGCAAAGTTTTTGCAGACGAGTCTCAATTTCAGCACAAAACGCGCTGTAGCCGGCCATCGAGACGGCTGGACATGTCCAAACTTTGGGAGGACAATCCTTGAGTTTCTGGCATTCTTCTGACATTTTTTTCATGCTGCCAGATGCCAGATTCGTCGAGATCTCGGCCGTCTCTGCCTCGCCGTCTCCCCCGTGACTATGACAGAGATCGCGTCGCTCAGCCCAACACACGCAAATCCGCCTCCAGCTCCCCCTCCTGGCGACCATGGCGACAAACATCCCAACACAACATCATCCACCACGCCCCCCGATCCCCTAGAATCCGTCGGCCCCGATCAGCAACCGTCTGCGCAGACGATCAACGGAGTCAACGGCGACATCAAAAATGAAAACGACGGCACGACGGAGAAGCAGCCGCAGAACAGCGTCGAAGCCCCACGCGCAGACTTTGGCGATGGCACTGGTCGCAACGGTGCCCGCACCGCGAGCGAGGTAGCCGACGCGCAGGAGGGGCCGCCTGCAAAACGGCGTCGGGTCCGCGACGCGACGCCGACCAGGCCCTCGCGCCGTCACAAACCCGATTCGCCGCCGTGGAAGAAGGTCGAAGCCGATGGACCGTCAACATTCATCTCCGAAGACGGCCGCCGCAAGTCTGGCCGCCTGAACGCCGTGCCCCTCGAACTGCGAGAGAGCGACAAGCGCATAACGCGTGGAATATTCCACAGTCAGCAACCGGCTTCGTCCAAGGCGACGCACGCCACGGCCAACGGCCACGCCCCGAACCATGTCTCAACTCCCGCATCGACGTCTCACAAGCGGGCGGCGACGTCCTCAAGCAAACAGGGCTCATCCAAGGCTCCGGCCCCGACGTCGGCCTCGCGCAGGCCTGCCACTGCACAAGACTCGAAGTCTAGTAATCGCAAACGGCGACGATCGCCCTCGCCCAAACCATCTCCCAAGCGTCATGCCACCACCGCAAAGCAGCCTGCCGTGGGTACGCGTCGTTCGGCGCGTCATCTGCGAGATGCCGAAGACGATGCCGATGAGATCACGACACGCAGCACTACCCGGATCAAGCTTAGGGTGCGACCGCCGTTGACTGAGCTGCCACTCGTGCATCGCGACCAGACCTTTGTGCGTCCCAAGATTGGCCCCACCTTCGCTGAATGGTTCGAGAAAGCTGCAGATATCCCTGTCGAACAAGGAGGCTTGTACGTGCCTTCAGAAGATGGTCCAAAGTACACAGATGAGATGGCAAGGGAGGATGCTAAGATCATTCTGCGCGTCGAAAAGGAGGTGGAGCCTGGCGGGATCCTGGCTCCGGACAGATGCTCTGTATTCGAGCCCGAGCCCCCGGAAGAGCCTCCGCGACAGTGGGCACACATGGATCATCTGGTTAAGCAGATGGCCAATTTCCGCCGGCTCATGCTACAGGAGCAACAGCGTCATCGTGCGATTGCGAAGCGTTTGGCGATTGCTTGCGAAGCAGAATGGAGACGACGGAATCCACAGCCGAAGACGGCCGAGGAGATTGAGCAAGAAGAGATCGAGAAGAGCAAGGCCAAGTTGCGGCAGGTGATGAAGACATTAGTGGGGACGTGGGAAAACGTGAGAGCGGAAGTCAATCGTCGTCGGTTGGCAGAATGGGAGGCGGAGGAGCAGCGTCGGGTCAAGGCAGCCCTTAACGAAGCTGTCAATCTGTCTGAACAGAAACTTCAAGCCAGACAGGCGCACTTCGATGCTTTCGAGCCCTCCGAGGAAGAAATGGAGGACGAAGATGAGGAGGATTTGCTGACTGACTCTGCAGAAGAAGAGGCTTTGGACGGCGATAGTGAGGCTTCTGAGGATGTTTCCGAATGCGATTCCGACATGATGTCTTCCTCGGAAGATGAGGAGGAAGAGGAAGATTCTGTAATATCAGATGAAAACCTTACACAAGAAGAATTAAGAGCAAAATACGCCAATCTTCCCGACCTCAGCAATCTTACCGATCCTAATGCCGAATCTGAAGCACCCCCCGATACCCCTGCTGCCGACAAACCAGACAATGAGGACGAGACCAGCGACGAGTCGATCGACATGGATGATGACCTCGGATCAACCATGGATGAGGAAGAGGACGAAGACGACGAGGCTGACGAGGAAGATGAGGAAGAGGAGAGTGAGGAAGAAGAGTCTGACGATGAGCCCTCCGGGTTGCTCGGACTTTTCTTCAACAAGGCGGAGCTGAAAAGGCTCAAGGAGGAGGCTGCTAAAGAGGAGGCGACCGAGGAAGTGGTGCACAATGAACAAAGTTCCCAAGAAGAAAGCCATGGCCCAGTGGATGTTGAAATGGTCGACGTTGATGCAGTGACCGTGGCCGAGCCCATCACAAAGTACACATCGTTGGTAGATGGCATGGTCGGTGCCGATGAGCAAAATGCTGCCTTGACACAGGTTCCGAAAGCGTCAAAGGCAGATGACACAACAAAGCCTTCTCCGGAAATTCGGGAAGAGCAATCTGGCAACGCGGCATTGATTATTGGGGAGCCGTCTGAACCCAAGCAGGAACCGTTGGACGACGTCGATATGATCAATCTTCCCGAGGTTGAGGGCGCTGATGCTGCCGCCCCGATGGTCGAAACCAATTTACCTCCAACCACGCAACACCCGACTCCAGAAACTGAGCCCGTCACTACTATTCATAGCCCGTCGAGGAGCCAATCACCCCGTCCATCGGATGACACCAAGCCCACAGACATCGAGACGCCGGCGTCAACAGCTCTTGTCAACCAGCCGAAGCCCGACAGTCGGTCGGCTTCCCCCCAGCCAGCACCTCCAAGAACTGAAATCCCTTTTCTCTTGCGCGGCACGCTGCGTGAGTATCAGCATCATGGTCTGGACTGGCTCGCGAGTCTGTACGCGAATAAGACAAATGGCATTCTTGCCGACGAGATGGGTCTTGGCAAGACAATCCAGACTATTGCCCTCTTGGCACACCTCGCATGCCATCATGAAGTATGGGGACCACATCTTATCATAGTGCCGACCAGTGTCATGTTGAATTGGGAGATGGAGTTCAAGAAGTGGTGTCCAGGATTCAAGATTCTCACCTACTATGGCAACCAGGAGGAGCGGAAGAGGAAGCGTCAAGGTTGGACCAATGATGATGTCTGGAACGTCTGCATCACCTCTTACCAGATGGTACTCCAGGACCAGCAAGTATTCCGGCGACGTCGGTGGCATTACATGATCCTTGATGAGGCTCACAACATCAAGAATTTCAAGTCGCAAAGGTGGCAAACCCTACTAGGGTTCAATACTCATTCACGCCTGCTCCTGACTGGCACTCCTCTACAAAACAACCTCACAGAATTGTGGTCGCTCCTTTACTTTTTGGCTCCACCGGAAAATGGGGAGGGCGGTTTCGTCGATCTTCAAGAATTCCACAACTGGTTTTCCAGACCCGAATCTCAGATTCTTGAGAGCGGGCGAGAGCAGTTGGATGACGAAGCCCGCGCCATCATCGCGAAGCTGCACAAGGTCCTCCGGCCCTATCTTCTCCGTAGGTTGAAGTCGGATGTCGAAAAGCAAATGCCAGCCAAGTACGAGCACATCGAATTTTGCCGTCTGTCGAAACGACAGCGAGAACTGTACGATGGGTTCCTGTCTCGTGCCGATACACGGGCAACTTTGGCATCCGGCAACTACATGTCCATCATTAACTGCTTGATGCAGTTAAGGAAGGTGTGCAATCATCCGGACCTCTTCGTCGATCGGCCGATCATGACCTCTTTCCGCATGTCGCGGTCCGTTGCTGCGGAATATGAGTATAAGGAGCAAATCGTGCAGAAGCGGCTGCTTGTCGAGCATCCGATGAAGCGTGTCAGTCTCAGCTTCCTGAACATGATCCCGACTATATACGAGACCATGTCGAAGCAAGATGCCGACCGCATCTCCGAGCTCAGTAGCCATCGCATCCTTCTTGATCTCAGGGACGCACAAGCGGTGCGAGCGAGAAATGCAACCCATCAATTGGATCCCTCGACTGTTCAGTCCAATCTCGTGTACCTCGATAGTGCCGCACGCTGGAGCCGGTTCGAGGAACTACAACACTGTGTCTATGTTAATACTCTTCGGCGCCAACAGCGACCGATCTATGGCAGGCGCCTGATCGAAATGCTGACCCTGGACACGCACCTTAGACCCTTCAAGCCCAGACCTAAAGTTCCGGCGAAGGTCATGAGTTGGTTCGAAGAGGACTCCTGGCTGCTGCGCAACGCGATCCCCACACTCCAGCAACGAGCGGATTCCATGGAGATGACAATCACCAAATTCGCCTGTGTCACTCCGGCTGTAGTGACGGGCGACATGACTCGAATCCTGCTGGGCAGAGAGGGTGTTGAGGCGTTCACAGAACTCGACTTAAAACTTTCAGCTCCAGTCAAGTACGCGCCGTACATGCCGCTTGAGCGGCCCCCGGACCCGTGGCACGAAGCACGCATGCGCTTGACAATCCAGTTCCCTGACAAGCGCCTGCTTCAATACGACTGCGGCAAGCTGCAAGTACTTGACAAGCTCCTCCGCAAGCTGCAAGCCGAAGGGCACCGCGCCCTCATCTTCACCCAAATGACCAAGGTCCTCGACATCTTGGAGCAGTTCCTCAACATTCATGGACACAAGTACCTCCGGCTTGATGGCGCCACCAAGGTCGAGCAGCGCCAGATCCTCACCGACCGTTTCAACAATGACCCCCGCATTCTCTGCTTCATCCTGTCTACCCGCTCCGGTGGTCTAGGCATCAACCTTACTGGTGCCGACACGGTTATCTTCTACGATCAGGACTGGAACCCTGCGATGGATAAGCAGTGTCAAGACCGCTGCCACCGTATTGGCCAGACACGTGATGTGCACATCTACCGACTTGTCAGCGAGCACACCATTGAGGCCAACATCCTCCGCAAGGCGTCCCAAAAGCAGATGCTCGACGATGTCGTCATCCAGGAGGGCGAGTTCACAACAGACTACTTCCGCAAACTGGCCGCCCGCGATGTCATTGGGTCCAATGGCGAGGTCATGCAGAATGAGGATGACGTTGCCGCGAATGCGGCCATGGACCGTGTCTTGGGAGGTGTGGAGAGCACCAACCCACGCAATGTTAGTCGCGTACTGGAGCAGGCAGAAGACAAAGAGGACGTTGCGGCCGCAAGAGTAGCCGAAAAAGAGATCCAGCAGGATGATGCTGACTTCTTGGAGGCGTCGACCGCTGGCGTGGGTACATCCCGTGAGGGGACCAATGAGCCTGGGCAACTGGACAAGGCTGCGCAAGAAGAGGAAGGAGAGGGCGAGGTCGAGTACAACGCTTGGGGCAGCCGCATGGGCACCATTGATGATTACATGCTCAAGTTCATGACGGCGCAGCTGGAGGGCACGCCGCTGGATCTGCCTAAGGATAAAAAGAAGGGCAAGAAGAAGGGTAAAGATACCAGGAAGAGATAGTAGTGTATTATTTATGAATGTAGCTGATAGTCGGGCAGAGTTTGTTCAGGGTCAGGAGTCATGAAATGGAATGGTTGGCAGTTGGAGGTTTCTGGGATTGTTTGTTGGCTCAGTTGTATTATACATCATTCTCCCTCGTGTTTTGTTCTCCGAGGGTTGCATCGGGGGTGATAGTTTGCCCACGGGTTGTCAGCATTAGACGTGATGACGGATGATAGCTGTTAGCAGCAGCTCTCATGTCAGATACCATTCTGTTTGAAAAGAAACTTATATCATGATTCTGCATGGTCTTTCTCAATTTTAATCCTTCTTACCACCATGCTTGCAACCGCATAGAGAACCGCGCTTGCAAGAAACGGCAGCCCGAGCGCTGTCCCCCCTACCCCTAGGCCAGTTACCCAAAGAGTTGGCATGATTATTGCCCCAAGCAAGCTTCCTACCGTCCGGATGAGCATCACTACCGAAAACAGCTGAGCACTATGGCTTTCATTTTCTTGTCTCCCAGCACCAGATACCGATGGGTCTTCACGACCATCGAATCCCTCTTCATCGTCAACGTCAGCACCTTGAACGGAAACAACAATCGACGCGATGCTGGGTGAGCGCAACAAGGAGTATGTAAACACGGGGAGGGCACTTCCAAGTGCGTACAACAGCAGTGATACCAACAGAAATGCGATTCCAGGGGAGAAGGCGATTGCAAGGGCACCAAGCACGGATACAACCAGGCAGAGGTGCGCGTTCTTCAGAGTGAGTTTGTCCTGACCGCTCTGCTCTTCGGCATGACTCCCTCTTGACATCCTTTGATGCTTGTGGAGATAACTCTGACGCTGTCGTTTCAACAGCCTTGGCACCACAAGCGTCAAGTAAACGAAGTTGAACATCGCTTTGATGGAAAGGAGATACCCGACTGAGGCGAAGCGCCAGTGGTACCGGTTGGAGATGTACAGTGGAAGAAGCTTGGTGTCAGAGCTTGCCAGGGAGGCCAGGAAAAAAACGCCCAGGAGGAGCAGGAAGTTCCGAGTGGGTGAGGTTAAGATAATGAGGGTTGTGTGCAGACGGGCAGTGATTGTGGATTTGAGGTCTCTTTGTCTCAGGCTGGGCGTGCTAGAAAGCAGGGGAGTGCTGCTACTCTCAACATTGCCGTCGTTTGAAGAGCTCTTCCGGTGGTATAATGCTGATGGTGGGAGGGATCGAGCAACAGGCAAGGCCAGGACAATAAGGACAATACCAAACCAAAGAGGGAGCCACAACAGGAGAGACATAGTTGCTGACGCGAGTGCCGGTCCCAGCTGGAGGGAGAAGATGGAAGTTACGGCGTTGACGTAACCAAAGAATGTTGCTCTGCTGAACATCAGTAAATGACCATGGAACGGCGGCAAGCAAGCTAGTTACTTTAGGACATGGTCGTCTGTCAAATCCGACACAAGAGAGTACACAATCGCATTAAAAACACAGTCTCCTCCAAGAAACGACAGCGCGGTAGCGGCAAGGATGGCGCGAGCTGGTAGTATCTCATCTAAGTACCCAACAGCAAATGTCCATGCCAGCACGAACAACCTTGGGACCAGGTTCAAGGACAAAACGAAGTGATGACCTCGATGTCCAGCCAGCGAAACAAGCGGTATGGTCATGACGAAATCTATTCTTATTATTCAGCACATTGGTCGCTACCAGACCGTATAAGACATATAGTTCCTCACCCCCAGCAACCCACGTCTCCATCCCACCTTGTATCTTCCCGAGGGACATTTGGACCGCATCGATCTTGCACAACTCTTCAGGCACCGTGCCATCGGGACGCAACGCTGATGGGTCATGTGCGGCATAGTGGTCGTGACAGAGACGGCTTTCTATGACACGGCTCACAGGTAGCTGGTACAAGCTCCAGGCGAAGTTGACCAATGCGATCAGAAGCAACAGTGGGCCAATAGCTCTGCGGGGTAGTGGGCGTCGTTCTCTGTGTGGTGTATGCCCTGTCTGGCTTTCATGTGTATGATTGTCAGTCATCGGAGTTCTGGAATACAACGTGCAAAAGGTCGACGAGTGAAGTCGGGTTGTTGGAGATGAGTCGGCAGAGGTTGCACACCTGGGTTGCGGGGAACAACGACAGTGATTGGAGAGTGCCCCACTTCTGGGGCCCGAGCGGGATGTCCAGGCCTAAGGATGATACGGGCCCGGGAGGGATTCGAGGGAACGCTTAAGAATAAAACAAGAACAAAATGGAGGCGGAGAGAAAGAGAGCAGTATATATTCAGTCTAACTAAATCGGTAAATCTGTTTAAAATGCCACTGCATCTATTCAATACTGCTAATTAATTACGATTGGCCCTGCCTTTTTGGATCCAGCTGTTGGTATTTGTTTAAATGAGCCTGCTCTTGCTGTGAGAGTTCTTCCTTTTCCCGCTGTCTCCTTAGATGTTCCTTTTGTGTCTGCTGATAGGACGGCGGCTCATCAAGGGGCGTCGAAGGAGTCAATGGAGTTGCTGGCTCGCCCCGCGATGCCGGTCTTTTGTTGTAATTTCACGCTTACCGTTTTCTCTAACTTATTTCCTTTCCCGCCACTGTCTTCGCCATCAGCCACCGCTGGCCTGATGAAGGTGAAGTCCCCAGGCAATTCGGCCTTCTCGTGAGCATCGAGTTCCACTTTGCCTGTTTCATCAGACATTTCGACGCGATATCGACGCCCATCGATCTCGCAAATGGCGTTCATATCCGTCAGCACCGGCGCGCTTTTGTCTCCCTGTGTGTCGTCAACGGCGGTCTGTGATTCATTCTGACCACTGGCCTCTTTGCCCTTGTGCAATCTCCGGGGATACCAAAAGACCAGACCTGCAGCGACCAGGAAGAGCACGCCGCCAGCCACTCCGACAGCAATGCCGATGATGGTGCCTTGTGGCGTCTTGTTCTCCTTCCGTTGGGCGCCCGGCGGAACCCACGTCACATTCTCTAACGGGCATGTTAGTCTTACATAACGCTTGAATAAGGATGAGAGAATAAAACCAACAAGGTATAGCTTGATGCCAACAGTCGTAGACCCCGTGGCACTGCGTCCCATCGTATACATAGAGGTACGCTCGGTATTCTTACCAACAGGTAAAGATCTCATAGCCATTTTGTCCAACACCGGCAAATTGGCCCTCGGGAACCTTGGGCCCTATCGAAGCATTAAACCACGCTCCTGTTGTAGAGAACTGTGCTGAGGTGTTGGCGTTCACCCAGACCCGGGTCTGGTCGTAAGGAGTATCAACGATGGCGACATCCTTCGGGATCCCTTTAAGGCCATCCTCGTAGTAGGACATTCGAGAAGAGAGGACCTCATTTCCATCGCGACAATCGGCCAGAACGATGTGGTCATTCTCATATCTCTTGAGAATCGGCTTGCTGACTCGTGAAAGCTCATTCAGAGCTTTCTTCAGCTGTTCTGCTGGGTAAAGAGGTAATGGAGGCATGGATCGCAGCAGTGGCGGATGAGGGCAAGCCGTATGTAGGGCTGAGGAGCTGGCATGCTGCCATCAGCAGTCCTGTGATGCTGTTAAAGCGTGATGTGATTCCGGAACAGTCCCGGCGATGCGACCCATCGTGGACGGTTGTGGAGAACTGGACACTCTGGGGATGAACAATCGGATGCCGAATGGCCGGAGATGTGGAGGCCGGAGTATATGCCGATGACCAGCGCAGTCTGATAAGACAAGCCTTGAGTTGGAGTTGTCCGGAAGCCAGAGAGGAAGGAAGAACGGGAAAAGATAGCACATATATTGTCAACCACTGTCGCTGCTCTCTGTCGTAGCGGCCCTAGAGCTTCCACACCGTCGGAAAAGCCATGGTTATGGAGGTATCAGAGGGGAGCCGTGGGGAACAAAGGGCGGGAAGAAGTGAAATCATGTCAGGTCAGACTGGCGTTGCATTTTGGGTCCCTTCGGGGCTTTTGGAGAGGAGCCCTCCCGGCCAATGCATGCTTTGCAGCGGTCTTTCTCGCTGCCGGTTGCGAGAATATGTCACAAAAAATACCGGGCCAATGGGCTCCTTCCCCTGATGATAGGTCCTGACAGCCGTGTCCCTGAGCCGCCACTAGCGAGCTTGGGCGCCGCCGGCTCCACCGAACCGTGGCGGGGAACATGTTTCGTGCCTTTGATGCAGTCACCTGCATTCGTGTCGTCCTCGTGTTGACAGCTGCCAAACCGACCCACCCCAGAGTCTTACGCGACACGTTTGAAAATCTTCCGACAACAACATGGCTTCAAGCGAGATTCCGATACATTCCTTACTATTCCGGATTAAACGGGACGGCTGATAGCACTCGCGCACAATAGTTCCAGAGAAGAATGCATTTCCTTGGTGGTTAAGTTGATGCACCCATAGAACTCTAATGTTCTGCCATATTATATGCAAGAGTGTCTGGGACCTAGACAGCAAAGCAAACGGAATGGTCCAGTGAGGTACAATTGGTGCATTAGCTCCCAGTACCTAGTGACAGAAAAATATTTGGATCAGAGGTTGTGGACACTCCCAGCACTCAGCGGGGCAACCTTGGAGGGTTCACAAGACTTAAACTGCCACAGCCGCAGTCGTTGTGAAGATGGTCCCAGTCATCCTTGGACCAATAGGATGTTGGTTGAATTGGATCTGTACCGTCAATAGAGCCAGGGAGTCTAGTTACAGAAAGAAGGTAAATCAGATGAGAACGATGCCACACCCATCAGCCCAACAAATATCCTGCCCGTGTGTTCGAGCTCATGTTTCCTAGAGAATCCTGCTCTCAACTGTTATCATTCTCACGGGGAGGAGTCATTTCTCGGCAAATTTAGATGTAAATAACTTGATCCCGGTATGCTGCTAACAGCGAAACCCACAGCATAGTAGATCGTAGGGCGTAGTTGGCTTGCTTCCAGTTGAATAGGTAGGTAAAGTTCCCGCCTGTAGCACAAAACCTGTAAATATCGTGTAAGTGTCTACCAACGCTAACAAGACTCCCAAACAGTTCTCGTCCACCACCGCGTTCCTCTGTAACCCAACACGTCACGAAACAGACCTCAGGTCTCTTTCTTACAAGATGCTCAACAATCCTGTTGATTTTGCAGAACCCTTGGAGGATGCCACAAAACATGAGCTCTGCTCTGTCCTTGCACGCCTCTGCAAAAACCGGGTGAAGGATTGCGATAGTCTTGTCAAGCATTCCGCCAGTGTTATGCTCAGCTATATTGCTGCAACAAGAGCACAGTCGGAAGAACCTTGTTATCTCCGCCTTAATTGTGGTGAACCTTTCCGCAAAAGCGAGAACAAAGCCAGATGCTTGCCAACATCATCCAGGTCGTCTAAGTTCGAAATACCAACTAACATGGTGCTCATTCCGTGTTCTCTAAAACAGGTGTTCTTTCGATGGACAAGGAAAGTGATGCTTGGGCACACACATCCGATTTTCAGATTGAGGATTGTTGAGAGGATGGAAGATTGACGGAGTAAAGTACAGTCAAGAAGTAAAGTGAGG
>JAAFKN010000152.1:0-19487 GCA_011800035.1 Thermochaetoides dissita | reverse complement strand
CCCTCGAAGGAACCCGCTACGATGGTTTCCTGAACTTACTGCAGATGGACTGTTCAGACAAAAGCCTTGGTGCATCTGTCGGGGCCGGTGGGGAGGATGGAACTGAGGATGCAAACGCGGGGGAGGGGCTAAGTGAGGCTCGTATGGTGGGGCTGCCGTCATCACTACGTCGGCAGCTATGACCCCAGCCGCTTTGATATCGAAGAAGACCCCACCTTAGGGATCTGGGTCAAAGAGGATTCCTCTACTTGGTCTTGGTTTCTCCAATTAGAGGAACTCTGGCAGCTTCTTGCCAAGAAGCTGTTAGAAGCAGGCGCCCATTGTGGATTCAACGAACGATATCCGAATATCGCACCACCCATTGTTTTGGCGGCAGTTAACCAGTATGCTCCTGTTAACGTTCTTGATGCGGTTTGTGATTGTTTGAGCTAACTAGCTCTCCAATACTGACCTCAAGCTTAAGGTCCATTGTCCAAGAGTTGATTGACCATGGTGCATCAGTAAATTGTTCCGGCCGAAAGGGAGTCTCCCCTCTCGCAGCAATGCTGAACTACGCTGGAGCAAAATGTCTGTGATACAAGTACGTTTCAGATTCGCACACCGAGAAGCTGTTTACCAAGGGCAGAGAGTCCTGGGATTATGCCGGGTGCCCAGAGCTCATTGCATGCGCCAAACTCCTCCTGGAGCATGGGGCCAATGTCAAAATGGTTAATAGCGCGGGCCACAGCCCATTCTCTCTTCTTTTCACGAGCTTTCCGCTATACCTTCGAAGGTTCCGTGACAACGGTGATCATCTTCATCGTGTTTGGATATCGTCCAAAGACAAGTCACGCCCCCTTTTTCTGTTCCTTAAGCAGGGCGGAGATCCCAACACCAGATGTCCTGATCGCATAAACAACCGCCTGGCCAGCGATGAAGTCTTTGGAACTGTCCTTCATAAGGCATACTGAGATGCTGATTTTGAGTCGTGTCGACAGCTTTTGGAAGCAGGAGCAGCTCTGGAACGGGACACAGTTTCCTTCATGCCAGAGTATCAGCTAGGGTACGGGCTGAAAACCCTGGGTGGAGAGGAGCCTGAACTCTGTGCAGATGAAGTCGACAGGTTCCTTTCGAAGCTGCCTCTCAAATTACGCCAGGAGGCGATGAGGACTCCAGTTATCTTGTGCTCAGCCCTCCAGAGGGCGCGTATGGCTTTAGCTCATGAGATCTTAGAGAAGGGATCGGTTCTTGACCAGTTTGGGGAGAAAAGTCGCACGACCTGGTAGGGCTTTAGAAGACCAACAATCAGACTGAAAGAGGCCTGTGAGGGAGTTCTCTGTTTACAAGAAGAGGCCAGAGCGAATGCCACGACCATTGTCAAAGGCTTGCTTGAGTTAGACGTTAAGCCTATCTCAAAGAGCTCACTGCTCCTCGCCATCCGCTACCATAACTTTGAGATGCTTGAGGATCTTGTCAAGAATGGCGCACCAATCCACACCGCAAGAAGCAGGGAGCGTGTCGTTTCGAATTCCAACGATGAATACTTTGAGCCGGGATCTCAAGGTTGAGATGATGAGGAAGATGGTTGCATCAACCCTGCTGAGCTCGCCATCCTGAATGGGAGCAATGAGTGAGTGTGTCAGAGTTATGCTCAAGTAGTCTCGGGATCCAGTTCCAGTCGGCTTTGCTACTTCTATCTCCAGCAAGCCTATACGAGACATCAAGCTTACACGCTTGCATGCCTGCTGGAGCATCCTGGTGTGCACCTGAGTGAGAACGATCTAGACGAATTGGCCGATATCGATCTTCCCCTTGCCAAACTGGTCCGCGATGCTGAGAAAATATGCTCGATCCCTCCTCCTCCTATGGAGAAAGAGCATCCTCACAAGCCCACCGGTACATAAACCTCCCGTTGAAGCTAGATCTGGTCGACTACTGGCTGGACTGTGTCGCTGCATTTGCTCAGGCTGAAGTCGATCCTACAATGAAGGACAGGGCGGGGCGCTCGGCTTTGGATTTTCTCACCGACCACATGGCGTATTCTAAACCAAATATCTTCAAGAAGCACCTGCAGAGCGGTTGTAGGACCAACTGCATCGCGACGAGATTAAAAATTTTCAGAGTGCCCAGCCAGAAGCTCAGGCGCTGGCTTGCTTTCAAGCCCCCAATTATCCCCGAATTGAGCGACCCCTAGAACCTGAGCCAGGGGATGTTAACTTGGAACCGTCTTTTGCGTACCTCTTCTTAAACCAACTCTAATCCACACGCAATGCTTGCATAGCTGTGATTATTGCTTGTAGGCTAAATGTGTAATTGAACAGAAGGTTGTCGTTATCATTCAAACGCTAATTGTTTCCGGGATGATGATTCAGGGTCAAATACCCATCGTTTGCTCCCAGATGCCTAAGTGGCTGTTCCGATCCAGACACCGCTGACATGGATCTGAGCTCGACATACAAAGAGATGTAGCGAAGCATAGGTGAAAGGACCGTAAAACCTTGATAACCAAAAACATACCTCAACTCCCTAAGGGGCTTGAGCATTGCGCTCTCATAATCAACAAACGCCATGCTCAAAGGATATATTGCGGTCAAGCTCTCCCTCTCATCGAAGCCCGAGATCCTTGACTATAACAAAGGAAAATGGACTAGCCTGCAATAATACAGGCAAGACGCGAAAGAACGAGGATGGTGTCATCATGCAGAACCATCGTTCCATCCCTTTTTCATTTCTTGCCCCCGAGAAAAGCGCCGGCAAGGCCGGAAACGACCGAGGTCGCAGACGGCTTCTGTTCCTCCTTTTCCTTGATGGGGAAGGGCTTGCCAGTGGCCTTGTGAAAGCCGTCGCGGATCACGTCGGCAATAACCTTGTCCTTGGCCTGCTCAGCAGCGCTCTCGTTGTTCTGAGGACCCTGCTTGAGGATGTGCTCCTGAACCCAATCAATGCCTGTGCAAGGAGGAAATGTCAGTCCATCAGTGTCACCCATAGCGATTGGTAAGGGTGGGAAGGGCGTACCCTTATCGAGAGCATCCTCCTTCTTCTCGCTCTCCGGGCCACCGCCGGCCAGGCCGTGCAGCTTATTAAGGAGGCTATCAGTCTTCGACTGGCTCTGCTGTTGTTGCGGCTGCTGCTGCTGGGGCTGCTGCTGGCCCTGAGCCAGGTTGGTGACGGCTTGGTTGGCGAGCTTGCCGAGGACATTCATGGTGACTGCTTACGAGGGCGAAGAGAAGGGGAAAAGTTGGTACAGTATTGGCAAGCCAGAAGGACAGTAGGTACCCAATTGTTGGTTCGGATCAACTCACTTAAATCTAAGATCCAGGTAGGAGCGGTTCAAGGGGAAGTTATGGGATCGGTGAGGGATAAAGGATAATAAAGAGCGGGGTGGCCTCAGCTGGGTTGGACGTTGACGGGCCAGACCATCGTCCTCTACGCCCCAGGCCTTCCCTCGTCACAGCACAGGGGGGATGAGAGCACGCGCTTGGCACCCACGCTCTCGGCTCTTGGCTAAGGAGGCAGTGCTGCCCGTAGGCAGGCGTGCCGCATGGTTGGTTGCCGTAGGAGGCATCTAGAGTCAAAGGGGTGCCTGTGTCCACGGGTCCACGGGTGGATGTTCAAAGTGGGCTTCCCGCAGCTGTGGGAGGGTGACGCTGTCAGATTGGATTCAGCTCATCAGGGGTTGCGGTACGCTCTTGGGGCGACCATGGCGCACTGCAGAAGTGCACAGCCGGTTGCTCTTTGTTGCGGCCACAAACTGGAGGAGGCAGCCAATGTGTCCAGAAACGCTGGAATCCCTCACTTGGCTGTTGACATGTCACACGTACTGCTTATGACATTCCTTTTTCTTGAAGAGAGGATGAGGGGGCAGATGGCATGTATGAAACCCCGCGATTCAGAGTTTCGGTGAGCGGCCAAGGGGGCTCCACGGCAGAAGGCGGGGCGGAGGAAGGTTTGATCCGTGCACAAGTCTTATCGATAAGCAAATGCGGCGTGGAAATCGCAATCTTCGTACCGATCCCCACCATGACACCTTTCGGACCTCGCGGTGGGGACCGGGAGTCAACTCGCGACAACTTCTCCAGGCAAGCCGACAACAACAACATTCTGCAGGGCATTGACTGTTGTGGCTGTCTAACGTTCTCTAAATCTGAGCGAACTCTGTACTGTGGAATATCCAACAGTTCCAGAACTATCGAATATCAACTTCACCCTCATCTACATCGCTCCCGACAATATCAGAGATAACCATGGACTACGTTCAGCAGCGACTCTCTCAACTTGCCTCTAACCCAGGCACCTCTTCCAGGTAACTCGAAGCCGTTTCGAACCTTCACTGTCACTGGGCTTCAGCTCACACTAACATCCTACCAGCACGTTCCTTACTCCTCTCAACGGACTTCTTCTCGCCCTGCTCCTGTACACATCTTACCTCTTCTTGAAGCCACGCCCGACGCCGCAGTGGCCCAAAGCTCCTCCTGCAACTGTCTTTCGCACTTTCACCCCGCGCACTCTAATCGAGTACAATGGCGAGGGTGATAAGCCAGTGTATCTGGCCATCCGTGGCCGCGTTTTCGATGTCACCCGTGGCAAGAACTTCTATGGCCCCGGTGGCCCCTATTCGAACTTTGCGGGCCGTGATGCATCGAGGGGTCTTGCCTGTGGCAGCTTCGATGAGTCGATGTTGACTAAGGATCTGGACGGCCCCCTTGATACTCTTGCGGATTTGGGCCCCGAGGAGTTTGAGACTCTGCGTGGCTGGGAAGAAAGGTTTGAGGAGAAGTATTTGGTTGTTGGGAGGCTCGTGGCCTGCGGGGAGGAGAACAAGCAGTGAACAGGACAGCGAGGGGTAAGCCCACAAGGCAATGGTGGTGCATTATTTTTAACATTTTGTCGTTGAGAGTGTTCGTGCCTCTGTCGAGCTCCTTCTGGCTGGCTGTAATAGCAACGGAAATCACCCGATGGATACACACAGGTATGATACATTACGGTTTTGGGTCATGGCTCCAAAACTATATCAATGTCCGTTTCGATTCGATCACCCGTGATAGACCTTTGTATGTTGTTCACCCCGAGTGCTCCTTACAGAGTCTTTTTTCTTTCTTTCTTTTCTTTTCTTTTTTTTTTTTTTGATCTCTTGCCGACTCCGTTGTCCTAATGGTCTTCAACCTTGTTGTCAATGACATGATGCTAGCTTCTACCTCACTCGGACCTTTGATCCGATTATGTATCCGCAACTCTTTCCAGATAACTATCCCTTACTTGTCTGTGGCAGCTAGCTTGGAGAATAGGAGAAATAAGTGAAGTTGAGAATCGCGCGCAGGCCATACTTGAGGGGTTTGTTTACTTCTCGAAACGACATGCTCATGGCCAGGCCAGGATGTTACGCTGACTGCCTAGATATTCCTTGATTCTCGATAATAAGAGGCAGTTGAAAATCATATGTTCAGTGCATTTGTATGTTTTGACTGCTTAGGAATCTGCCGTTCTCTTCAATATGGACCCCAAAGCTATGCGTTCGCTGCCCTGTAGATGCGATATGCATTCCGGAAGATGTAGGATGTGCCGAGGAATTCAAACTCATGATGTGCTCTATAGCTCATTTTATACCTTCTAGGTATATGTGTATGATGTTGTGAAAACAGTTTTCCACGTAGGCAGCGGAACTGAAAGAATACGTACCTACGACCTTGGCCACCCTGGCCAGTGTCTGGTCAGACAGGGCAGAGCCTTAGCATCAGCAAGGGGCTGGCTAGGTATGTACTTAACGGCTCGGAATGAGTTTCCGAGTGATGTTACGGCAGCGTTCTGGATCACGGAACGCCCCACTGAGCTAGCCATTATTAGTCCACTAAAACTAAAAGCGCTGAGAAACAAAAGAAGAAAGCTCGGTTACTAGCCGCTCGGCTGCCATAGAGAGAAAACAAAAACTTTATTCACGAAACCCTCTATGCCGAAACGATGAGCCCATATAAACACACTATCTGGAGAACAAGATCAAGTTTTTTCAAAGGCCTATACAGTTGCATTGTTGTGTTCTTCGTGTTGTGTACTTCGAGTCTGCTCCTGGTGTTATTACCGAGGGGCCGAAGCTCCGTTGACGGGGATCTCTTTCGCTCTTTTGATCCCTAACCCACATAATACCTAATTCAAGCTCCACACACAAGTTTTCCAGGTTTCTCAATGTTGCTGCCCCCTGGTCAAGCTGCATGGCAACCACGCGGTTACCCATGCAGATGCTCCAGCTGCCATGAGCCGTGATTTAACAACATTAACAGAACTAGGCGGCATTGCAGACTCACCCCATCTCTCGATACTTCCCTGGTGGTTCGATAAGGGTTGAGAGAAATACTACCCAACGTGCCAATCCGCCACATAGCAACACTTATGTGGTGTTGCAACTCGAAAGACAGTGAAACTTGGGAGCGAACCCAACTCCAAGAGCTTTCCGCGGGATTCCCGTCCTGACTTCCCGTTCCCATGATCCATCATTAATGCCTTGGCCGCTACCCTAGCCAGGGCGGACGATTTTGCCCGATTTCTTCTCAAGCGCGTTACCTCTATGCTCACGTCCCATCATATGAACCTTTTATCCCGATGCACCTGCTTGAACCTAGCAAAGTGTAACGGTAAAGGATTACGTTGTTGCGAAATTGGCAAACATCGCCTGTTGTGTAAAACAGATAAGTGCCTTAACGCCGAGGCTATGTCAGTCCTTGCTAGTCCTATCCTCATATCGCAAAGCTCTTGAGTCCACAACTGGAGTTGATCTTCAGTCCGCGACAGACTCGTTCACTCGAGAATCTAGGCTTCACGGGTCCCTGGGTGGCGTTACCGCCTTAGCATCTTCATTAACAAGCGTTCGCGATCACCGACAGTCATCAGCCTCAAGGGTAGATTAAATCTCGCGACATCCGATCGCCATTTCCTCCACTCTTATCGCTCTGCCTCTAGCTAGCAAACAGCCTGCGTCTTCGTCTGCTCCGTTTTAACGAGAATCTGCTTTTGTCAAAATATCTACTACATCGTGTCACTGCAGTCCTAAACAGGATACTTTTGGTTGGGAGCTTCCCTCCCAACCATGGTCAACACCACTCCTAGAGGCACTAGCCTCTTTGCGTGGATTGTTGTATTCACCATTCTTTCGACCCTTTTCCTTGTAGCGCGTGCTGTATCAGCCCGGCTGGTACGGAGAGGATTCTATGCTGACGATGCTCTTGTTACCTTTGCCTATGTATGTGCTGAGATACTAGGCGTACATCAAGGTGATAGCAAACTGACAAACTTTATTCTTGAGACAGGGGTGCACATTTTCCCTAGCCGGTGTTGTAACTTGGGCCATCTTTACTGGCGGTATGGGCAAATATGCCATCGATACCAGTTTCCATGAGCTAGGAATTCAACACCAAGCTCTTTTGGCTGCAAACATCACTTGGACACTCGGGACCGCTGCGTTGAAGATATCGGTTCTATGGATGTACAGACGACTTTTCGACATCCCAAGACTCAGACATTATGCCTATGTTGTCATGATCATCTGCATTATGTTCACCCTGGCCTTCGTGATCATCTTTCTGACAAACTGCCAGCCGATTTCGCAAATGTGGAAGCCCGTCTCGGGAGGGTACTGCCGCGATATCACTTACACTGTGTTTGCAGCCCTGAGTAGTGGTCTGGCAATTGACCTCGCTATTGTTATCTTGCCGATGCCGTGGGTGTGGAAATTCAAGATGCCAACACGGCATCGAGTCATAGTCAGCTCCCTGGTTTGTATGAGCATTATGTGAGTATCAATTCACAATTCTTCCATAAAGCCAATTACTAACTATGTCAATAGCATCAACGGAATTATTAGCTGGGGTATTGCCACGACGGTCCGGATCACTAAAGGACAGGACCTTGCTTGGCACTTGATCAACCTTCTCCTCGTCATGATGCTGGAGTTGTGGCTGGGGATTGCCATTGCCTGCATTCCTATGCTCTCACCACTCACACGAAAAGTCCTTAAGGACACTTCCGATACCCCCTTCAAGTTCAAAGTGACCACGAAGTCCCCCGAATCACGTACCGGCGGCAATCGTGGCATCCAGCTTGGCACCTTTGGCAGCACCAAGCTAAGGAAAAGCAGCCGTGACATGTACACGGAGCTCGACAGCAGCCAGGACGGCATTCGAGACCTTTCCCATGCCGAGGACGACCCAGAATGTCAGCTCCCTACTGTCCCTGCTGCCGCGACGGGGAAGACAACGACCGAGGTTGTGTACGATCCGACAATTGCCGAGAAGTTCAGTTTGCCTAAGGGGAGGGAGATCTACATCCGGCGTGAGGTAGACATGGAATACGAGAGGAAGTCAGGACACTGACCAGATTCTTGGGGGACTTTAAGCTGGCGCTTGCTTGTCAGCAAGGGACAGCGTATGTAGACAGGGCGGAAAGCTGTGAATAAACGAGGGTTCTATAGATGTAACAAGCATATGTATACTTGGTATTACCTATCAGATTAAGCTCAGCGATGGGTGTCTCCTTCGCAGAATAAAGCTCAGTCCCGTTCGAAACTTCAATGTTGAATTCTCACCGCCAGTTTGATATGGCACCACAAACAGGCCACATAAGAGTCAGACGAACCAGACGGACCAAAGTCGTCCTTAGATTTATCAAGCATTCATCAATGACTGTCTGAATGTGTACTGAGATACTGAACCTCTTTGCGATTCAAGAGCGCTTGTTAGCTGTGTAGTTGTGTATGTAGACTTGAAATGTCAACAAGCAAGGGAGTAAAATGCGAGTGGCATGAAAGCCAACCAAAACCAGAAATCACAAGCTAACCTAGAGGCTTAGTTGGGACTAGATTGATTAGAATGGGTAATACACTGGCTGGTGCTAGTGTGAACATAAATGTATTAAGTTTGTATTTGCATAGTCAGGGTATATACACATAAGAAACGTTGCCTGAGGGGTAAGCATGAATCATGCAGTCAAGTGGTCTATCCATGACTAAGTGGCCTGCGGAGTGTACATATTACACAAAATGTACAACTGGTCGTTGTATAGACAGCACAATGTTCCCAAAGTATTTGTCAAGATATCGCATCCAGGCAAATCATATAGTGGCACTGAAGGACTGATAGGTCCCAGGAAATATTTGAGGCATTCGCCAATCCATCGGCCTTTCGGCTTCCCTGCCCACCTCCCACCGAAGGGATGCTTTTGCGTTGATGTGGAGATCAGATGGCTAATGAAGACAGAAACCAGAATACTGCCCTAAGTATTGAAGATCGGAAAGGGCCGAAGCCCCGTAGGCAGGATCTCTGGCAAGCTGTCAGGCAACGGCTAACTGACCATGCGGATTAGCACCCCAGTTGTAGTATTTGTTCAGAAGGGCAAGGAGCCGTGTTGCTTCGCCCATCCGATCGATCTTCATCAGATGTTGTACAGTATCGATGCCAAGCCAGACAATGCGCCGCATGAACTGATCCACGGTGCTGGGAGTCTTGGCACGCGGGATCCAGTTCTTTTCATCTGAGAGTAGTGACACGGCTAGGTCTGAGGAGGGCTTGGTAGGATGGTAAAGGTCGATATGGGCTCTCAGTGTGGTTGGTGGCCTTAACTCGTCGCCTGCAGCGACGAAGGGCTCGAAGAGTTGAACAGGAGGGAGAGAGTGTTTCCAAGAATTCATGGTCGTTTCTTGGGCAAGGGTGACCCAAGCCTTTCCTCCAACCTCTTTATTCCACGAGCCTTTATGCTTCAACATGCCTTCCGCTTTGAGGAATACATCGTACGCACCCTCCAGCTCTACTTGACCAAACTTGGAGCCCACAAGCGCGTTGAGGAGAACACTGATATGACGACCAGTGGAAACTTCAAGCCCTTGCAACTCTGCAACGGAAGGCTCAGTTGAACGACGTAGCCATTCCAGCACCACATCGTCTTTGCCCTCAGCTACAAGGAACTGGACAAGGGTCACAGTGAACTTGCGGTTCTGAAGAAAGGACAGTGTACGGAGCTGCCCGGAATCCCGCAACCACCGCAGAACCAGCGTACCAGCACCTGTGGTCTTCAGGCCCTCAGACAGAGAAATGAAGGACGATTGCTTCACTGCACCCCTGACCACTAACAGGAAACCATGTGCTCTGTCCAAAGTCATCAAGCCACGGCTGACAGCCTTCTCGAAAAGAACCTTGTGTGTGTCCCACGGATTCGTGGCAGGGCCTGTGGATGCCGAAGAGACTTGGGAGGGGTTGAAAAGCGGACTGGTAAGAATGTCATGCAGGTGCTGGTCAGTGGCATGGATGGACCCCTTGGGGCGAGAAGAACCGTCGTCGTTGTAGCTAGATCGAAGAGAGGAGGTATGGCCAGGGAGATAAGACAGAGCGGGCATCTTGAGGGGACCGGGCTGTGGCCGCGACCCCGGCAGAAGGCCGAGCTCATAGTCGAGAGTGTTGCGGAATGACTCCTTCAGGAGACTGAGCAGGCGCTGAGATTCTTGCTTGCTCATGGGAAGCGGCTGGCGGAGGGGAGGGAATAGCGCTTTGAGGGCGCCCAGCGCCTTGGAGCCGTGCATGTTGGACGTCAATCGGGAGCAGCGCCCATCAGGGTCTGCTGTAGATGTCGGCTACCGATGGGAAATTTGAGTTTGCAGCTGCAGACTCGCTGCTCAGTCGTGCGGTTGCGATCTTTGGTCGGTCGTGTGCTCAGCTCCGGCAGTGAGAGGGTTGCCGGTCGATGATGGAGGTTGAACCAGATCGACCAATGGTGGAGCTCCGTCAGCCCACTAGGCCCTGCGGGTCCCAGACTCCCAAACGATCTGACAGTGTGAATTGAAGAGAAGAACGGAACGACAGTCATGTGATTTTGGGTTTCAACAACGGGCACTCAGCCGTCCCAGCGGCCAGCAGGACTGCATAAAAGGCTGAGAGCGGACTCAGGGCTGGCAGGCATCCACTGTTTCTTCTTTGTTTGTCTTCTTGTCGACAGGTCCTGTTGGTCGCTGATCCGCGAGCGAAACAGCTACCCGCGTCAGTTTATACAGTGGCAATACCTACTACCCCTACGCTGCCACAGTGGGAACTCGCTGACCCGATCTGGGCAACGGGCATCATGCTCAGTTTGCTGAGCCCCTCATTGCCAGGACTCTTTTTTTCTTCATCTCAAAGGGATTGCATGCCTTCCATACAGCTATCGAACTGCTGTAGATTGCCTAATACTGTAGACTGAGCTGTGAGCCGTCTCCAAAGCCCTCTCAGCGCTCCCTGCTTTTGGCATGCGCATTGCAGCTTGCCAGCCCCCTTCATCTACGTACATCGTGACATGCGGGCGACGCTCAAAACGCAGAGTTGCGTGACGCATGTCGCGGGGTCAAAGAGGGTTGACTGGTTGGTGCGGGTCGGCGGGCCACGGGCTTGCGGTGGCCCAGACCCACCTGCTGTGCCGCCGTTGGCCAGAATGGCCCGCCAAAGGCCCAGGGCAGCTCGAGGCTGGGGCGTTCCACTGTCCCAGGGCGTCCAGCGCGTTGTGTTGCAATGCAGGGCGGCGTGTCAGGCGCTGGCTCTGGGGTCCAGCTGTTAGCGCGGCCCCGCCATGTAAGTACCTCCACGCGCAAATTTAGCGGGCCAGTAACTTTGGATGTGGCGGGCCCCAAGCAGTGCTGGGCGCAACCGGCAAAAACTGAACGCCTCCGTCCGTGTGCCTCGCCGTTCTTTCCACACTTCCACCCTCTCAGGCTGCAACTGCTCCTCCTTCCCCTAAATCCAACCACCTCACCCGGCTCGATCCATCCTACGGATCGCTCCACGATTTTTACCTGCCTGTGAAGAAAAACTTCCTTTGTAGTTCTTTTTTTTCGTCTCGCAGCGACACTTGCGGCATCGATTTTTCCCTTTCCCATTTCCCAAATTCTCACTGCCTACCCACAGACCACTGACCATTCCTCGGCGTGCCTCGACTCGCACAACCGACAGCGCGATCCCGATCGCCGGAATCTTTCTATCCTCCTCCATTCATACATCTTCCCATCTCAGCAATGTCTGAGGTACAGTCCAGACCAGCCGCCCCGCGCGGCAGAGGCTCTGGCCGCGGCGGCAGAGGTGGTTTTGCATCCCGGGGAAGCGGCCGCTCCGGTGCTCGGCCCGCTACGAACGGCGACTCCAAACACGACACAGAATCTTCGTCTCTGCCCACCCTCGAAGACGAGGGCGAGATTGGCCGGCTGAAGAAGCTCTACGGCAGCAAGGTCGCTGGCATTAAAGAATTGTTCCCTGATTGGTCTGAGGTCGACATCCTGTTTGCTTTGCAGGAGACCGACGGCGACGAGAACTTGGCGAGCACTCGCATTCTTGAGGGTAAGACCGCAACGCATTTCTTTGACATTGACATCCATCGATGCTGGCCCTGCCAGCTGCGTTCCCCAGCTGCAGTCCTTCGTGTCACCGAGTCACCGATTCTCTCCACAGCCTCTGCTCGGCTGTCCATGTCCCCGGGCCCCGTCTCCCTGTCGGACGATCAATTCCCCCCCACGGCGTCGATGCAAGTTACTGACGTGGCGTAGGATCCATCTCACAGTGGGGCGAAGTCTCGAAGCCCAAGAAGGACCGTTCACGTCCCAAGAATAAGTCAGACGCGACAACCACGAATGATGCTGCCCCGGCTAATGCTTCCAGACATGGCCGCGGTGGTCGCCCTGTTGACAGCGGTCGTGGTCGCGGTCGCGGCGGCGCCCGTGGCAAGCCGTCCCACGCGACCACGAATGGCGCTCGCAACAAGGAGAGCCAGCCTCTCTCTGTCCCGACCGAGGAGTCCTCAGAGTGGAATGCTAAGCCGGCCCAAGAGCCTGCTGCTTCGCGCGAATCGATAGCAGCCGAGAATACTACTCCTTCGACTACTACCCCCGCCGCACCAACTCCTGCTTCCAAACCTGCCGCCGAGCCCGTGAAGACCTGGGCCAGCATGTTGAGACAAGCGACTGCCCCGAAGCCCGCGCCTAAGCCCAAGGAACCCCCGGTTAAGCCGCCTGCGCCGGAACCTGTTGTTGAGCCTCTGCCCCCGGCTGAGCCTGCTGCACCTGCTGAGGAGATAAAGGTCGTAAAGGTCTCCGCTGCCGAAGAGGAGCCTGCTGCCCCCGAGCCGGCCCCAAAGCCGGTCGAGGAAGAGACGAAAGAGCCAGCTAAGGAGCAGCCTAAGGAACCTGCTCCTGCACCGGCCGTCGAGCCCATTGTTCCCGCTGTTCCTATTATTCCTGCCGTCCCGGCCATTCCGACTCCTGCTGTTCCCGAAGTGGTTCTGCCGCCCTCGAAGGACCAGCTCACCGAGAAGAACCTCGATAAAATTGCCGACGACTCCCATCCCCCTCCGACTGAGACTGCCGCCAGCGAAGCGGCTGACTCCTGGGATCCCAATGCCCAGGCCCCCAGCGCAACGGCTACCCCCATTTCGGCCTCTCAGCAGCAGCATCAGGCTGCTCGCTCGACCGCTCCCGCCAAGCCAGCCGGCCGGACCGGCTCTCATGCTCGGCGTATGCTTGATCAGCTTGAGGCAGTCCGCATGCCTGCTATCCGTGATGCCGTTGACCGCGCTGCAGTTCAGTTCGGTGCCTTCAGCCTCAATGGTCCTGTCGATGATGATATTGATGGCGATCGCGAAGAGCCTGAGACTCGCCCTCAACCTCCTCAGGATTCTCCCGTCTCCCAGCCTCGAGCTTCTCTCCCCCCCACGCAACCGACTTCCGTCCCCGAATCCTTCCCCGCTCAGAAGCCTACCGCCCCTCAAATCTCTACCGCTCCTGCTAGTATGTCCCACTGTGTGCTTTCTGACATCTCATGTTCTTTGCTGATCACCGTCTAGCTTCTACTCCTGTTGCTGCCCCGGCAGCTCCTGCTCCCTCCACAGCTCCGCAGGGTTTGTTTGGGCTCTTTCCATTCGCACCTGGTTCTGCTGAACAAGCTAACTCCTTGTCCTTTGTGACTACAGCACCCGCACAGCCGCCTGCAGCCCAGAACAATCAACAATTCGGTCGCTTTGGCCAGCCGACTTCTCAGGAGTCTACGTTCCCTGCAGCTAAGCCGTTCGAGTCATTTGGCCAACAACAACAGCAGCAGCAGCCCGTCTCGTCGGGCCCCCAGACTCACTTCGAAGGTGGCTTTCAAGGCCAGGGGCAAGCGGCTCAACCTCAGGCTCAACAACAGCCCGTTGGGCCTTTCAGCTCTGCCCCCGCAGACTTCTCCTCTTACTACACGGCCGACCACCAGAACCGGTACAATTACTATAATCAAGCTTTCTCACAGCAAGGCATGCAAGGCCAGGATGCTCTGTCCTCGCAGGCTCAGCGTTCGTTCGGCGGCTACACCGCCCCTCAGGCCGACAACCTCAGCCAGTATCCTCAGAGCGGGGCCCAGCAGCCGTCGCGCTTTGGCGCCGGTGCAGGCACCGACGCGCAGATTGCCGGCGCTGCCAACCCTGTTGCAGCCAGCAGCCAGGCTCAGGCTGCGCCTACTGCTCAGGCCCAGTCGCATGCTCAACAGCAGCCACATGACTACCCCTACAGCCATCCTTACTACACGAACCCTTACTACTCGGCCTACATGAACTACCAGGGTGGTTACAACCAGTATGGCCCCTATGGAAAGGGTGGCCTGGGCTACCAGCCCAGCCAGTACGGCATCTCTCCTCAGGGTCCTCATGCTTACTCCTCTCCTGCCGGGGCTTTCGGTCAGTCCGGCCTCCACCGTGATACTGGCTTGGGTGACTACGGTCGTGCCGGTTCTCAGACGGGCCAGCAAGGTCTCGGCACTGGCTTCGGCGTTCATGACACCTTTGGCCGTGGCGGCGCAGGCTACCAGTCCCAAGGCGCTCAGTCATTCAATGCCGCCAGCTCTCAGCCCGCCGCTGCGACCTCTGTTACTGACGATTTGAAGCCCTTTGGCGAGTCTAAGACTGCTAGCGGCCCTAGCCCCTCCATGGGAGCTGCTGCTCGTCCTGGCTCTGCAGCGAATAATGGCCCGTCGCAGACTGGTCTCCCTCCTCCTCAGTCTGCTCAGCAGACCGCTCTTAGCGGTATGGGTGGCTATGGTGGCTATCCGGGACATCTGCAGCAGGGTCATGGCCTGCACGGGGCTCAGACCGGTGCCGGCGCTTTTGGCATGGGTGCTAGCGGTGCCCAAGGCCATCAGAACAGCTATGGCGCTTACGGTGGCCAAGGCTTCGCAGGGAGCTACTATGGGAACCCTCCTCGAGGCTGGGGTAACAATTACCATTAAGTGAGGAAAGCATGATGACTCTCCTCTCCATTGCAATTCTCTTTGGTCTGCGGTGTTTTTTGTGTCTCATGGGAAACGGGAATCGAGGAGTTACTTGATGAAAATGGGATGACTTGATATTCGGGAAGGGAAAGCGAAACAAAACGGGCGAGACCGGACAGTTTAACTGACCTAACCTAACCTAACAATAATCCCTTTTTTTTCCCTCCCCTCTCACCGGGATGAGGATGCTGCCACTTCTTTTTCCTTCGCCGCCTGCAAAGAACAAAAAAAGACACCAAGATACGAGGAAATGACCATGATCCCTTCTTTAGGCGAAAGGAACAGAGATGCGATGAGCTTTCCCTCTCGCTCCCCAAAGCTCATTCGTGCACTTCTGGCCCACCTCCTTCTCCCCGATTTCTCCTGATCTTTCCCTCTCACTACGAAAGCTATCATATTTCCCTCTCGTGAGCTTTTGTGTTAGTAACAAGGGTTCTCATGGTCTTGTTTTTTTCCGTCTTCTCTCGAGTTTCAGTGGGCGGTCGGATGGTCTGGCTTGGTCTGGCTCTCTGGTTGGTTGATTGGGTTGGTTGGGTTGGGTTGGGTTGGGTGGATGTCAGGCAGGCAGGCAGGCATGCATGCATTGTGGTGGATGATGAATGATTTACCGCTCTGCTTTTTACCTATCGCAACTTGAACTGACAATCCAATCACGTGGAAAATGAGAAAAACGGAGATGACGCATTTTTTTGTTAATCTGGTATTTTTTTCTCTCTCTCTTCTCCTTCCCTTAGCTTTTTTTTTTACTCGTTCATGGCTTGCCTTGATTGTTTGCTTGCCAAAATGGGTGATATGGGAAAGAAAAGGGGGGCCAGAGAGGCAGTCGGTATGGCAAAAAACCAGGAGGTTTGAGTGTTAGGCATGGTTTCCAGATTGATCCATGGGTCTGCATCTTTTTTGATTCAAGTACGAGGAATGGAAACGGTTTTGTCTTCCAGGTAGTTTCAAATCCCGTTGCTTGCGTGTTGTTCCAGGCCAACGTAAACACGCGGCTGTCTCAGGTAAGGGGAGTCCAGAGTAGCCGTTGGCAACTACAAGGTGTTTAGCGCAAAATACGGCACGAGAGTTGGTCAGGAACATACAGTGATAACGTTCCGTCTCTTCTCGTAAATTATTGGTATTCTAACAGATACTAACCCAAAATCAAGCCCAGGTGTTTCATATGATATAACACTCTTCCCACGCAAGCCAGCTATTTTTTTGCAGCCTCTAAGTACACTCACACCTCTCCCAACAAACAAACCCTCTCCTCCACACTCTATGAGAGGTTAGCGTACTTCTTGAACGCAGCCAACAGGCCACCGGTCGAGGCGTCGTGGGCCTCGCCGTTGTTGCCCTCCTCGTCCAGCTCCTTGAGGATCTTCTTGGCCAGGATCTTACCGAGCTCGACGCCCCACTGGTCGAAGCTGTTGATGTCCCAGACAGCACCCTCCGTGAAGGTCAGGTGCTCGTAGTAGACAATCAGAGCACCCAGCTCTGCCGGGCCAATAGCACCACCCACCAGGATGCTGGTCGTCGGCCGGTTGCCCAGGAAGACCTTGTGGGGGACGAGAGACTCGGGCACGTTGCCCTCAGCGCGCACCTCGTCGGCCGTCTTGCCCACCATGAGGGCCTCCGCTTGGGCAAGGTAGTTCGACGCCAGCATCTTCTGGTGCAGGTTATCCGAAACCGGGTTGTGCGACTTGGCCGCGAGGATGAAGTCGGCCGGGATGAGCTTGGTACCCTGGTGGACCAGCTGGAAGAAGGAGTGCTGGGCGTTGGTGCACGGCTCACCGAACAGCACGGCGCCGGTCTGGTACTTGGCCGGCGTGCCGTCCGAGGTGATGGTCTTGCCGTTAGACTCCATGGACAGCTGCTGCAGGTAGGCAGGGAAGCGATGCAGGTACTGGTCGAACGGGGCAACCAGGTGAGTCTGGGCGTTGAAGAAGTTGGTGTACCAGACGCTGAGCAGGCCACCAAGGACAGGGACGTTCTGGCGAAGAGGCGCCGTACGGAAGTGTTGATCCATGGCGTGGGCGCCAGCCAGGAACTTGTAGAAATTGTCGAAGCCGACATACAGAGCGACACTCAAGCCAATGGCGCTCCAGACGGAGTAGCGACCGCCAACCCAGTTCTCGAAGCCGAACATGTTGGCCGGGTCGATACCGAACTTCACAACCTCCGCCTCGTTGGTCGACAAGGCGACAAAGTGCTTCGAGATGTCGCCCTTGCCGCCCGTCTTCTCAAGGAACCACTGCTTGGCCGTGTTGGCATTGGTGGTTGTCTCAGCAGTCGTGAAGGTTTTGGAGGCAATCAGGAACAGAGTGGTCTCGGGGTCCGAGTTGGCGAGGGCCTCGGCGATGTGGGTGCCGTCAATGTTGGACACGAAGTGCAGAGTCATGTCCTTGGCGCCGTAGTGTCGGAGGGCCTCAGTGACCATGACAGGCCCACTGTTTGTGCTAACGTCAGCAAGAAGCATCCTAACAGTAACTCGACTTGTCTCGTAAAGGTCAGCAACTCACAGGTCAGAGCCACCAATGCCGACATTTATGATGTTGGTCAGCTTCTTCCCGGTGTAGCCCGTCCACTCGCCGCTGCGGACCTGCTCGGAGAAGACGCGCATGTGCTCGAGGACGTCATTCACACCGCCCTTCGTGTTCATGACGTCGACGCCGTCGACCTTCATCTCCTGGTTGGTGACATTGCGCAGCGCGGCATGGTAGACGGCGCGGTTCTCGGTGAAGTTGATCTTCTCACCAGCGAACATGGCATCGCGCTTCTTCTTGAGGCCGGCCTGCTCGGCCAGCTTGATGAGGAGGTCCAGGGTCTCCTCCGTCACGAGGTTCTTGCTGAAGTCGAAGAGAATCTCGGTGCCATTGGGCTCGGTAGAGATGTCGGCAGGAAGCTTGACGGTCGTGGAGAACTTCTGGAAGCGCTCAGGATCGGCCTTGAAGGCCTCCTTGAGCACGAAGGACTTGCCGACAGCCTCGTGGTGAGCTTGGAGCTCAGCCCAGGCGGGGAGGGTGTTAGTGGGGGCCATGATGAGCTTGCCGACCTGGAGTTTTGATGTTTTCCTGGCGGTTTGTGCTGGGGGCGAGCGAGATGGAATCGAGGGAAGAACTCGGTCTCCTACTGAAAAGAAGCTGTCAGGACTAGCAGCAGTCAAAAATCATGTCAAGATCAAGAATCGGGAGCACGACAGAGCAGGGGAGGTGGGGTGCTTGATATCTATGTTAGTTGCCCGGGCCTGCGAGCTCGGGGGTGCCCCGCACTGGTTGCGGGTATTCGCGATGGAAGCGGACACTTCCCCCCTCCCAGGTTCCCCCCTCAGGCACAGACAACCCGGGGCATGAGGGGCGCAGGCATGTAGGTTTCAAAGCGCCGGCAAAACAGAACCAGAAAGGTGATGCTGACCAGAGCTGCGGTTTCAATGCTCAATGGACGACAGAGAAGCTGTTGAAGAGGAAGAGAAGATATTTCAAATTTTTCCATAAATATTCTTAGGTACCAAGTTGGTACGTTCCTGCTCTGAGGCCTGGCAGCGGAAGCCATAATGTATTATCAGCACTGCACGTCATTTGGCACATCGGTATTCGACACAACCCCACCCCACGCCCAAGCTGCCAGAATTTAGAGAGAAAGCATGCATGGTCAGCCAGGAAGTCCCTCAATCCTTCCCTAGTCACCAGTAGGTAGTCTTCACCACCATGCTAAAGTTTGCTGCTCCACACCCGCGGATTTAGCCAATTCAGCAGGCTGGCCTAACAAGAGCCTCAGCGTCGCTAGCGCGGGGGTGCGCCTGTCGGTTCTTTAACAGGATAAATTCAGCTCACAGCATCAAATTGCTGCCCTGGTCTCGATCCCCGGCGCAGCAACAGGCGACAGACAGGGAACTCACCACGCAACCCGACTTCGGATGAACTGCTCGTGGGATACCCTGTCCGCTGGGAGGTTGGGCGGGTGGCCCTATGTGCTGCGTTGGATGATGTTGACCCCCTCAAGGTTCTTTTTCTTCTTTTTTTTTCTTTTTTTTTTCTTTTTTGGATTGGCAAGCACCTGCAGAAAGACCCAAGACACAACCCCATCATGATCAAAAACACAAAAGCCATCGGCTATTTACGTGTAATTGGTAGCGACGAAAAAAAAAAAAAAAAGCCTTAGTCAAATACCAACACAGTCAAGCAATCCCAGTGAACCAAGACATCGACAAAGGAAATATCCAAAAAGAGTGACGGATATGCCAAC
>JAAFKN010000151.1:0-19527 GCA_011800035.1 Thermochaetoides dissita | reverse complement strand
ACGCCAAGGTCAGCGATTCCGCCGGCTGCACCGCCCCCTGGGCAAGCAGATCACCCACACACCAAAAGCCCCCAAGAGATACCGCTGGGCATCCTGGCGCCCTGTACCCTCAGCCAAAAACCTCAGCTGAATTTGCCTTGATGCAGCGGCAACGATACACAGCCTGACCTTGCTCGGAAGTCACGCCGTCAGTGCAGTCAGTGCCAGCAGTCGGTGCGGACCATCAACTGCCACTGCTCACTTCCACTGTCATTTGTCGGGTCTCTGCTGTTGTCGGTGCCTTACCTTCCAGGTGTCTGCTTGGTTTCTTACCATACCGCTAAGTCCGTCACGCCGCAGGAGGCTTCAATTGCGGAACCACCAAGCCCGCATAACCACAAGTGCGCACCCGGGAAAGACAACTTTTTTTAGTTGCAACTCGTTGCAAATGAAGGGTTTTTTGCACAAAATTCAACAGGCGTCCAAGAAAGCAACCTCTGGACTTGCTGGAGCAACAGCAACCCCTTCTGCCCCTTTGGCGAGCGAGGATCGTGACGGCACCGAAGCTGTCGCTGGGTTTTCATCCGATCCGAGTTTTTCGCATCACCAGCATTCTGCGCACACTCAGACCCCAAGTCTGCAGCAGCACTTCCACCAGGCTCAGGCACAACAGCGTTCATCGCACGCCTCATATCCTCAGCACGCCCAGCACGCCCAGCATCCCTCGTCGCACTCTCATTCCTCCCCTCACTTCCAGCAGCACCAGCAGCACCAGCAGCACCAGCAGCCACAGGCGCCGCCGCAGCCTCACTCTGCTCACCCAGGTGCTCACCCTCAGCCATTTTCGCAGCAGCAACCTCCACAGCAGCCTTCGGCCCCAAATAGGTCACCCACAAAAAAGGCCTTTCCTGCTCCTGCTTCTGCATCCGCGTCCTACACTCGCCCCGCCTCGCCGAGCCAGGTCGCGAGGGATCCCAACACTCCCCCTCCTCCTCCACCGCACAGCTCAAGTCACTCAAGGCAGCCGTCGGTCTCGTCCTCGTCGTCGCCACGCCTGACCCGTGCCTTTACGACTGTCGCTGGCCATCGTCGCAAGAAGACCGAGGAGACCCATCCCTTAAATCTCCCCCCAGAAGAACGCAGGCGCCTGTCGGAGCAACGCTTGCAGGGCCTCCAAGAGCAGTTGAACAACCGTCGCCGCTCTTTGGACGGTGACCGTAACACCAACGTGCAGCAGAATCACAACCATAACTATTCTCCGAACCACAACCAGCCTGTAAACGTAAACGGTGTCAATCACCGCCACTCATCGTCAGCAACCTCGACGCAGTCTGCCCCGCAGACCGCTTCTTTCCAATACCCATTCGAGCCTTTTGATCACCCTTCTGAGCCGCCCCCACCTTATCATCTCCACCAAACCCATTCCAAGATACCACCCATGATGCCTTCACGCACAAACTCCTTCAATACTCCCACCCCCAATGGTGTGGAGCCGACTACCAACGGCGCTGCGGCCGACGAGGTCGTGCCCCCACCGCCTCCCCATCGGGTCACTCCGTCTAGCCCTGTCCTGTCCGACGCCGAGCAGGCCGAGGCCTTCAAGAACAAAGGCAACGATGCCTTCAAGGCTGGCAACTATACGCAGGCCGTTGAGTTTTATACCAAGGGTGAGTTTCATGGGACAGAAGCAGAAAACAATGTCTTGTCAATTTGCAGATGCTGACTTAGGATCACCAGCCGTTGTTCTTCAGCCTAACAACCCAACTTATCTGAGCAACCGTGCCGCGGCTTATATGTCGGCCGGGCGCTACTCCGATGCTCTGGATGACTGCAAGCGCGCTGCAGATCTAGACCCTTCGAACCCCAAGATTCTCCTGCGTCTTGGCCGCATCTATACTTCCCTTGGCCAGCCCGAAGAGGCCCTGGCTACCTTCAACCGTATCCATCCGCCCCCATCTGCGAGAGACACTGCTGCTGCCCGAGACATGCTTCGCCATGTGGAGGCGGCCCGGCAAGCGCTCAAGGATGGTACCGCTGCATCCATGATTCTGCACCCGCTCGATATGGCCGAGCGCCTGCTCGGCGTTGGTGTTCTCAAGCCCAGAAAATGGCAACTCATGCGTGGTGAGGCCTATCTGAAGATGGGTGACGTTAACTCGCTGGGCGAGGCCCAGAATATTGCCATGTCTTTGCTGCGCCTCAACAGCCAGGATCCTGAGGCCCTGGTTCTGCGTGGTCGTGCTCTGTACTCGCAGGGTGACAACGAGAAGGCCATCCAGCATTTCCGCAAGGCCCTCAGCTGCGATCCCGACTTCAAGGATGCCGTCAAGTGGCTGCGCACTGTTCAGAAGCTCGATCGGATGAAGGAAGAGGGCAATGCCCACTACAAGGCCGGCCGTTGGCAGGACGCCTTTAATACGTACTCCGCTGCCCTCGAGGTTGACCCCACAAACAAGGGTACCAACTCCAAGATTTACCAGAACCGTGCTCTGTGCCGCATCAAACTCAAGCAGTATGAGGAGGCCATCGCTGATTGCGAGAAGGCCATCAGCCTCGACCCTAGCTACATCAAGGCTCGCAAAACCAAGGCTACTGCGCTCGGTCTGGCTGAGAAGTGGGAGGCTTGTGTGCGTGAGTGGAAGCAGATTCAAGAGCTCGATCCGGAGGACCGGAACGTCGCCAGAGAGGTTCGCAAGGCCGAGTTGGAGCTCAAGAAGTCTCAGAGGAAGGACTACTACAAGATCCTAGGTGTCGAGAAGAACGCCACCGAGCAGGAGATCAAGAAGGCATACCGCAAGCTTGCCATCCAACATCACCCGGACAAGAACCCGGGCGATCCCAACGCCGAGGCCCGCTTCAAGGATATCAGCGAGGCTTACGAGACGCTGATCGATCCTCAGTAAGTTCTTTGTGACTCTGCGTTTTGGTATTAAGAGAGTGCTGACAACCTCCTTTAGGAAGCGCCAGCGGTACGACAGCGGTGTCGACCTACAGGACCCATCCGACATGTTTGGCGGCGGCATGGGCGGTGGCATGGGCGGCATTGATCCCGAGATTCTCTTCTCCATGATGAGCCAGGGCGGCGGCTTTAGCGGCGGTTTCCCTGGTGGCAGCTTCCCCGGTGGTGGCTTCTCCTTCAATACGGGCGGCACTCGCAGCAGGCCGGGCAGCTTCCCACAGGGCTTCCATTTCTCGTGACAATCCGATGAGGAGGGAGACGCTGCTGAGTCCGAAGAGGAGGATGAGGGGCTCTCAGCCGCCGACGCCACTATTGATGGCAGCAGCGATGAGCACGACTGGGCCGACTACGGCGACAGCGATCGTGATGGCGATGACGATGGAGATCCTGAACGTAGTCATCATCATGATGAGCAGGATCAATATCGGCAGCAGTATTATCAGCACTGGCATAGAGGACACCAAGGCAGGTATCGTCAAGGATGGTCTCGTCGTCCGGAGACTGTACCAGGAGAACGGGCTGCGAAGGAAGCAGCATTCTCCTCCTGGTGGGAGTCTCAGATGCAAGAACAAGGAGAGAGAGATGAGCGCCGTGTGGAACAGCTGCGCCGGATCTGGCTCGTGGTGGTGGCTGCTGTCGTGCTCCTCCCTCCGTTTTTCTGGGGCCTGCTCGCGGTCGCAGCGAGCGTGATGTACCCTGGCATGCGGTTGACGAGGATAAGAAGGGGAGTAAGACAAGAGGGTATGTGGTAGAGGCGGATGTCTGGAGGGGTAATGAAAAACAAATACGAAAAGATAAGCATGATTTCGGTAAGGGATTGGATGGAGCATGGGAGTGTGTCACGCATGGGGGATAGGACGGTTGATGGTTTTGTCCTTCTTCCCCAGTTTCATATTTACTCTTTTATTTCTGCCCTCTTCTCTCTCTCTCTCTCTCTCTGTTGGTTTTGTGTTTGTTCATTCGGCATAGACTACCAGGTACCTTGGCCAGCTGCACCAGACAGTCCATGGAGGAGGCGTTTCGTATATCGGAGGTCATTGACAGGACACATGACACACACATGATCATACTAAGGCTATGGATGTGGTACCCGGTACTTCAAAAGATGGCACACATAGGTCTCGGGACATGTGCGATGATGGATGATGATGGGTACGAGTCACGGCATGATTACCTTCCTAACTACCATGTACATCCTGCCTACTACCGCTTGCTGCTGTCATGTTGGTGTCTGTTTGTGGACACTGGGCACTGCTTGCTGCCTTGGGTCTGTAATTGTATGCCATGGTCTCGCCACGGACGATAGTCTAGATACCCCAACAGGTGGCATCGTTGATGAGCTCTTGTTTACTACGATTTTCACTTTGTAATAATCAAGTTGGTGTTGGCGAGGAAGTTGTGTGTCTTTTAGAGTGTGTGAATAATGATATGAGTTTTAATGATGACTGAACTAGTTTTGAATGGCTTCTGAATCTTGTAAAGGGGCCGTAAATAAGGATCACCAGGGGCAACACAGGGAAAAAAAAAAAATCAAAGCCGCTGAGGTGGTTCGCGCAGCCGATCTGCACAGTTGCCAACAGCTTGATGCCAAAATCCCGAATGCCAAGCCGGCAGCATCCCCAAACCCTGGAACTAATGCCAAGCTCGTGGAGCACCAATGGCATCAGATCCAGCGGAAACCGATGCCAAGCCTGCCAAGCGCCAAGGGCCAAGTGGAAGCTTTGACCCTTGCTGAGATTTGGAGGCCACGATTCACTTTCATGATAGCGGGCGAACGAGGGACCTGGCCTGGCCGCACATAGCCCATCATCACCACCCATTTCACTCCATTGCCCGTGGATGCTCTGCGTTTGCACTGCTCCCGACCTCACGAGAGTGCTTTGGCTGTTTCGCATACCTGCGCACTCCTAAAGGGTCTACACGAAAAAACCGCCACATTGCATTTCGCTGCCAATTCGGACGGTCTTGGGGCAAACGCTCCCTCGTCCCTGAATTGACCGGTTGATCTTTTGTCTTGTTGACTTTCTTCTTTCTGGTGGCGGATGCTTTGACGACCACGTGTCGAGCGTGTCCTTTTCTTCGAACGCTCCCTTTCTACTTCTTCAAACGCAACAACCCATACCCATCTCTTCAGATTTCGAGGCGCAATTTGCAGCTAGCAACACCCGGTCGATCGCAGAGCGCCCCGGCGTAACACAGAACCGCAACCACAGTCGAGTCCCCGTCCTGACGAGCCCTCGCAGTCATGGCGGGCACCGACTACGCATATGACGAGGAAGGCTACCTCTGGCCCTTCTTCGTCTTTACCCTCGCCTCCATCATCACCCTCCCGTTGACATACATTCTCGTCAAGAGGTCACGAGACCCGGCCGCTTCGTTCCCACGCATCAAGTCCGACTTCAAGCATGCCCACTCAGACACCATCGATGAGCTCCGGAAGAAGGAGCGCCGCAAGGAGCGCAAGGTCTGGCTTACCGCCTTCGTCATTGCCGGCTGGCTCATCATGGGCTACATGCTCTTCCTGATCAAGACGACCGATGCGCCGGCGACGCGCATTTGGAACCCCTACGATATCCTCGGCCTGTCTGAGTCGGCCACCGAGAAGGAGATCAAGAGCCGCTACCGTCAGCTCTCGCTCAAGTACCACCCGGACAAAGCCAAGCCCGATCCTAAGAAGAACGAGACTATGGAGGACTTGAACCGGCGTTATGTTGAGATCTCTAAGGCCTACCAGGCCCTTACGGACGAGGAGGTGCGCAATAACTACATCCAGTACGGCAACCCGGACGGCAAGCAGGGCTTCAGTATCAACATTGCCCTGCCCAAGGCCATGGTGTCGGACGGCAATGGCAAGTACGTGGTGCTGACCTACTCGGCCCTGTTTGGCGTCCTGCTGCCCTACCTGGTCGGTTCCTGGTGGTACGGCACCCGCAAGAGGTCGCGCGAGGGTGTTCTTATGGAGAGCGCCAACCGCCTGTTCCGCGAGTACAAGGAGACCATTGACGAGGGCGGCGTTATTACTGCTCTGAGCGTTGGTCAGGAGTATGAGGAGCTCTTTAAGGGAGATAAGGCCGACTCTGGCCTGGCCAAGGTTGAATCGCGCGTGCTTGCTGAGGGCGAACTCTCCCCTCTGGCTGGCGGGCTGTCTGTTAAGGACCGTGAGAAGCTGGAGGACCTCGAGAACGGCCCTCGACGGAAGGCGCTGGCGCTCCTGTGGGCTTACCTGGGCCGTATCGAACTCGACGATCCTGGGCTGGAGAAGGCCAAGTTCGCTGTCGCCCCGATCGCCCACTCGCTCAACAAGTCGTTCAACGCCATCTCTCTCGCCTACGGCAATACCGCCCCTCTTCTGGCCTCGTACTATGCTGGTCAGATGCTGATCCAGGCTATCCCGCCCAAGTCTTCGCCTCTCCTGCAGCTCCCCTACTTCACCCCTGCCGTCGTCAAGGCTATCGAGGGCGACTCCCGTATCCACACCACCGTCCAGGACTTCATGGACCGCCCTGATGCCAAGCGCCGTGCACTCGTCGTCCGCCCCGGCCTGCTTACCCAGGAGCAATACTCCGAAGCCGTCCGCGTCGCCAAGCAGCTCCCCTACTTCCGTGTCGCCAAGGCCTTCTTCAAGGTCACCGGCGAGCGCTTCATCATCCCCTCGTCTCTCGTCACCCTCGTCGTCAAGGGCCGCTTTGTGCCGCCCGGCAGCGAAAATGTCCCCGAAATCGACCCCCTCGACCTCGAGGATATCGATCCTGCCGAGGACGACCTAGACGCCATCCTCGGCCGGAAGACCGCCAAGGTTGTGGGCAAGGACGAGAAGACGGGCAAGCCAATCATCGAGTCGGCCGAGACGGAGCTCGTGCCTGCGCCGCTGGCGCATGCCCCCTATTTTGCTAGGGACCATTCGCCCAGGTGGCATGTCTTCCTGACGGACTCGAAGCAAGGACGCGTCGCGGTGCCGCCGTTCACGTTTGCGCAATTTGATCGGCCTATTTTCAAGGAGGATGGGATCACGCCGACTTTCGCCATGCAGACGCTCAAAGCGCAGTTCCAGGCGCCGCCGCAGGCTGGGCATTATACTTTTGTGATGCATGTTGTGTGCGATAGTTATGTTGGGTTCGATACTAAAATGGAGGTCACGCTAGTGGTCGAGGAGCCGAGTAAGCTCGAGGAGGTGCAGGAGGATGAGATTAGTGAGCCGGAGGAAGGTAAGTTTCTCTCGAATTTGAATGGGGATGAGAAAGTGATGCTAATGGGTGAGATAGATACCATCGCCGGCATCATGCAAGCCGCCAAGGGCGGCCCGGTTAAGAGGAGACAGGACAGTGATGAGGAGTCGGACGAGGAGAGCACAACGGACGGCGATGAGGATGATGATACCAGCGAGACGAATACGGATACGGAGCCGGAGAATTAGATGGGTTCAGGATTAAAAGAAGGTGGGATGGGGTCGGCGGGGAGTTTGCGTCTAAGTTGCGTGTGTGCGTGTGTGTGTGTGTGTGTGTGTGTGAATTGGACCTTAGTACTGTATGTTTGTGTCTCTCTATTATATCCAAAGGGTATTTTGATTACTATATGTCATTTTTCTTTTTCTTCTTCCGTTTTCCCTTCTTTGGGCATAAGAGAGAGCATTCTGGTGGCCGGGCGATTTTCACTTTTGTGAGGTTGTGGATGAAGCGGGATGGTTGGTAATGGGGAGTTGAGGGTGTACACACTGCTTCTTTGGCATTCCCACTTTTTTTTTCCCGACGCGCTTCTTGCGAGGTTGCTTTTTCCTCAACCTCTTCCTGCAAGTTGCATAAGCAGGCAAGCAAGCGTTTTATCAACTAATGAGACTGGACCGGAGAGAAGATGGAAGATAGAGCGTTGATTCGAGCTACCTTGAGCGATAACTCCGCGTTCCCTTCCCAATACCCAGTCTATCTCGGAAGTTGACCAAACGGAATAGACTCTATCCTATATACAAAATTAAGAATCGGATGAAACCACGCACTCATCTCGCTCCCCATGGCTCAGGCCATTGTGGTCTCACCAACTTTTCGTTGAGTCCAGCTCCTTAGAGACCGAAACCGGGGGAATTAACAACTTCTTCATCAAACGAGCACCAAGGCCCCAACAACCGCCGCCACCAACGCAACCGTGACTCCCGACCCAGCGCCCTTCATGATACTCCAGTCTGCTCCGGCAGTAGCCACCGGCGGGATGCCCGTCGTTGTGGTGGTTACTGTTGCGTTTGGACGGCATGATGGGCTACAGGGACTGCACGAGATGGAGGGACCGCATGGACTGCCTGTCACGGAAGTTATGGTTTCCGTTTCAGTCTCCGTTTCTGTCTCGGCTCCTGTCGCAGTGGTCATCTCCTCTGGGGAACTATGGGTTGGGGTAGGAGTACCGCTGGGCTCGCCGGGCGAGTGAGTGGATGGTGTGGCTGTGGTGTACGCGGTGCCGGTGACGCTCGAGAAAGTGAGGGTGGTAAACTCGGTTATGGTTGTGCTGGCTTCGGGGACGGTAATGGTGGTTTCGATGCATTCTGTTTCGGTTACGGTGCAGAATTCGGTTATGGTTTCGGTTATAGAGGCTGGGATGGTTATTCTGTGGGGGTGTTAGGAGCTGATCAGAGAAAGGGAGGGAGAGGAGGGCTTACGTGTTGGTCTGGATGACTTTGACTGTCTTGGTTTTGGAGATAGTTGTTGTTGTTGTTTCGGGGCATGTGATCTGTGATGATTGGTTAGTTGTTAGGACGGAGGTAGAAGGGAGAGAGAAACTTGCCGTCTCGTAGACGCCAGTGGTCTCGGTTTCTGTCACCACAGACGTTTCGTAAACGGTCTGGACCTCGGGGACGCGGGTGATGATGGTTGAGGTCGACGTCCAGGTAATCTCAACTGTCTGTCCGTCGATCACTGTAGTCTCTGTGACAGGGCATGGCTCGGTGATGGTTTTATAGACGACTATCGGTTATTTTAGCGTGATCTGTCTACGATTTTGGTGTTGAAATGTCCTCTTACCATGCTCAGTTGTCCTAGTAACCGGTGGCTCAGTCTTCGTCACTACAATTGTAGTCGGCACAACAGTCTTAACTGTGCTCGTGGTGGTATATGTTGTCACATATGTGTGCCCTGGCTCAGTAATCGTCTCGAAGACGGAGCAGAGTGTAGTGTAAGTGACCGTGACTCGGGTTGTCTCGGTCACACAGGCTCGACAGCCATTGTAATCATCACCCTCCAGCCAATTCTTTCCTCCGCCCCTGTGATATGGTTCGTCCCCTGGCTCATGATACCCTCGGGGTAGGTTGACTGCCAGAGCAGAGGTGACTAGAGAGAAAAGAGGGAGCGATGATATCCTCATGGCGTCTTTGCTGTGCGCACAGATTCTGGGGTATTGTGAATTATCGGCTCACAAAATTTTAACCAGGGATAACATAGAGTCTGACAAATTTAACTCGGAGATACAAGATAGGAATCGCTTTCGGGGAGCATGAATAGGATTAGAAAGTCCAAGAACCGACAACATGGAGAAGGGGGACAAGGTGGCTGACAATCCCGGGGGCCGGCATGATGGGATCAGACAGTTTATAACACAGACAACAGGAAACAGGGTAGTGGATTCCTGTCAGAGGAGGCCATGGCTCCGATGATGTCTGTCGGTGTCCAACAGAACGGTTAGCCTGCTTGAGACAATCCCCCTGGAAAGATATCCTGGAGGTAGAAAGGTCCAGAGACTGGCCGCTCCTGACCGCATACCCGAGCCTAGTGATATTGATTTCGGGAGCTGGATGTTGTAAGACCAGAGATAACTCTCTCGCTTGGTATCACCAACAGCCCGTTGGCCGAGTCTGGTAATCCAAATTGTTAGTTATCCAGGATCTTGAGCAGTGGGTACATAGATTCATGGACTGGCAGGGCTGTCAGAGCAGAAGGATTGCCTCTTGGAGGTCCCTGCATCAACAATGAACACAAGTTCGTCTGAATTACAGTCTGACAAAGCAGCTTGCTGACCATGGTATTGATTGTCTCGATCCTGTCCTTGAGCGGCACAGACAACGAAGAAGTCAACATCTTCTCCCCTAGATTTTAACTTATCAAGCTTCGTTCCGATATAACTCCTGCATGCGATTTGAGCAATAACAAAATGGGGATTGGAAGTGCATTCACCTGGAAGTTCTTCTTTTCATGGTGCAGCGCCATGACAGTGATAATTGCGGTAACTCTGTTCAAGCGTGACAACACGAGTGGCATAGCCAACCGCTGGCACAGCAGCGTTCTTGAAAATGTCGGATGAACCATCAACTTCAGCCTTCGACCCGGCCGTTTAATTGGCCAATCTTATCTTAACTTCTTTGGGTTTGAGTTGGCAGTCAAGTCAAACAAGACAAATTCTAGCATGGGAAGGTCACAAAGAGCTATAGAGAGTACGGAAATTACTTATGTTCGCGGCCACAGCGGAGATTAACTCCACGCAGTGACCCGTAAATGTGCACTTTCAATTATATACCTGCTGTGGATGACTCTTGTTCCTTGATGCGACTTGAGTTCAAATGGTTACGGACCTGAGCTGCGGAGTAATGGAACCGAAGATTCGAGTCCCGATTGACAACAACAGTGCCAAGCCTGTGACACCGAAGATCAAAAATTTCGAACCGCAATCAAGGATAGGAAGGTAGGATGTTTTCTGCGTGCTCTAAAAATTGTGGGATCAACCTTCTTGAGTTGTGAAAATCACCCGATGCTCATGGCTGGTGTTTGGACAGACACTCAGATCCTGATTGGTTTGATGATGACATCAGTCATCGCATTTTGTCCAAAGCACGCAAGGCAGCTTTTGAGATTCTCGACCTTGGCAGCACCTATGCTGCTCTGATGCTCTGAAATAACTGGTGGAGCAAGAACTGATCCACTCGCTTCGAATTGAGACTTGAGGAAGCTAGGTAGGTAGGCTTTGATGAACCAAGCAACCACCCATTTTCCTGACAGGAGGTTGTGGTGCCTGGAGCTGATGGCGGTGGTGTTGTGCCGCTCTACGGGTTAAACTTGTGGTCAGCAAAGTCACTAACAACACAAGCTGTGCCGTTGTTATTTGTGTAACATTTGAAAATCTCTTAGAGAGTTTAACACCTTGTAAATGCCGACATTCCCTCTCCAAAGGGTCAGTTGCTCTTTGTAAGGGGTTGTGTGGCCCAAGACGAGACCACCACTGACAAATCCATTAAGCTCCAGCGTGCAGAGCTAAGTTTCATTCCTTCAGGGGCAAACTCGGCATAGCTGAAGGCATTGATAAAGACATGGAGATAAGTAAGCTAGGACTGAAAGCAGATGGAGCATACAGCAATCCATTTTGGTAACCATTGAATTTTTATTTTTCACTTCAGCCAGTTCCCCTGCCCACTCGCATTGACAGGCTCGACATCAGTTTTAAGTTCCTGATTTGAAGAGGGGCTCAAGACCATTGGCCAATCAGAATGCGCGCTTCGATAGTGGATAGCCCCTCCGACCTCGCGGGGGAGGGGTAATGCACCCCACCATAATTTTTAAGTCGTGCGCCCCTGAGTCTCAGGGACGACCTCAGATCTCAGACGACGATGCTGGGCACCCTCCAGACAGCTCTCTGATTCAATCAACCCGTCCACCATGTCGCTCCGCATCCTGCTCATCGGCAATGGCGGCCGCGAGCACGCCCTGGCCTGGAAGCTGGCACAATCGCCGCTGGTCGAGTCGATTGTGGCCGTTCCTGGCAATGGAGGAACCGCGCGCCTGAACAAGGTCTCTAACAACACCGACGTGCGCCCCGACGACTACCCGGGCCTGGTCGAGTTGGCCAAGAAGCTGCGCGTCAATCTCGTCGTGCCCGGCCCCGAGGCCCCGCTGGTTGATGGCTGCGAGGGCTACTTTCGCGAGGCGGGAATCCCCGTGTTCGGCCCTTCGAAGGAGGCCGCGCGCATGGAAGGCAGCAAGACCTTCTCCAAGGACTTCATGAAGAAACACGGCATCCCGACCGCCGCCTACGAGAACTTCAGCGACTACCAGAAGGCCAGCGAGTACCTGAAGTCGGTGAGCCACCGCGTCGTCATCAAGGCGACCGGTCTCGCTGCTGGCAAGGGCGTCATCATCCCAACATCGCAGGAGGAGGCCCAGCAGGCGCTCAAGGAGATCATGCTGGACAAGGCCTTCGGCTCTGCTGGTGATGAGGTTGTCATCGAGGAGTTCCTCGAGGGTGACGAGCTGAGCATCCTGTCGTTCTGCGACGGTCACACCATCAAGTCGCTGCCGCCGGCCCAGGATCACAAGCGCATCGGCGAAGGCGACACCGGCCTCAACACTGGCGGCATGGGCTGTTACGCCCCGACCAAGCTGGGAACTCCCGAGCTGATTGCCCGCATCGAGCGCGAAATCCTACAGCCAACCATCGACGGTATGCGCAAGGACGGCTTCCCCTTCCGCGGCTGCTTGTTCACCGGCTTGATGATTACCCCTGACGGCTCGCCCAAGGTGCTCGAATACAACGTGCGCTTCGGCGACCCTGAGACCCAGACCGTCCTCCCGCTCCTGGAGTCAGATCTAGCCAAGATCATGTATGCCTGCGCCGGCCCTGTGCCGTACCTGCAGGAGGTCGAGGTCAAGGTGTCAAACAAGTTCAGCGCCACCGTCGTGGTCGCTGCCCCCGGCTACCCCGAGTCCTACCCTAAGAACATCCCCATGCAGATCGGCGAGGCCCCCGCCGGTATTACCCTCTTCCACGCCGGCACCAAGCTGTCGGGCGACAACCTCCTGACCTCTGGCGGGCGTGTCATCGCCGCAAACGCCGTCGGCGAGTCACTGCGCGCTGCGGTCGACAAGGCCTACGAGGGCGTCAAGCTGATCAACTTCGACGGCATGTACTACCGCCGCGACATCGCTCACCGCGCCTTCCGCAAGGGCGATGACTCCAACAAGCTCACCTACGCCCAAGCCGGCGTCAGCATCGATGCCGGCAACGAGCTGGTCGACCGCATCAAGGCCGCCGTCGCCAGCACGCGGCGCCCCGGCGCAGACGCCATCATCGGCGGTTTTGGCGGCGAAGTCGACCTGTCAGCCGCGGGCTTCCCCGGCGCGCCGATCGTCGTTGGCGCAATCGACGGCGTCGGCACCAAACTTATCATCGCCCAAAAGATGAACAAGCACGACACAGTCGGCATCGACCTGGTCGCAATGAACGTCAACGACCTCGTCGTCCAAGGCGCTGAGCCGTTCATGTTCCTGGACTACTACGGCTGCAGCAAACTCGACGTTTCCGTCGCGACCGCCTTCGTCGAGGGCGTCGCCAAGGGCTGCATCGAAGCCGGCTGCGCCCTCGTCGGCGGTGAGACTGCCGAGATGCCCGATCTGTACCAGGGGGATGACTACGACGCGGCCGGCGCCGCCGTCGGCGTCATGCTCGCTTCGCAGCGCCTGCCCCGTAAGGAGGCTATGCAGCCGGGCGATGTCCTTCTCGGCCTGGCTTCGTCCGGTGTCCACTCCAACGGCTTCTCTCTCGTCCGCAAGATCGTCTCCTCCCGCGGGCTGCAGTATACCGACCCGTGTCCGTGGGACTCTACCCAATCTTTGGGGGCTGCCTTGTTGACCCCGACACGTATCTACGTCAAGCCCCTCCTGGCAGCCCTCAAATCCCCTTCGGGACCCGCGATCCGCGGCATGGCGCACATCACAGGCGGTGGTCTCCTCGAGAACGTGCCGCGCATGCTGCCTTCGCACCTGGCCGCCGAGATTGATGTGACCGTGTGGGAGCTGCCCGGCGTATTCAAGTGGCTTGCGCAGAGCGTCGAGCCGAGGGAGATGGCTAGGGCGTTTAACACCGGCGTTGGTATGGTTGTGGCCGTTGCGGCTGATAAGGCGGAGGAGGTTAAGGCTGTGCTGGAGAAGGAGGGGGAGAAGGTCTATGTTGTGGGTAAGTTGGTTGAAAGGAAAGAGGGCGAGGGGTGTGTGCTTAGGGGGGTAGAGAGGTGGGCTGCTTGAGGAGGTGTGAGCGAAGTGCTTATGTGAGAACTTGTGTTAAGACGTATGAAGTACAATAGATGATATATGTGTATGTAGGGATTCTGAATGTTTTGAATGGGTAGGCTGTCTGAGTTTTGTGTTCGAGCTGCTTCCAGTAGGGGACATTTGTGATTGCTGTCCCTTGAGACTCAGTGTTGCAACATGCCGTCTTTCACAATTAGTATCTTGGAAATCTGATGGAGTTTGGGAATTTCTTGTTTTTAATATTATAAGGCTACGCCTTGATTGCTACTTCAAACCACCATTAGCCCCCAATGCTCAACCATGTCTATACCTATCTCCGATTCGCAGGCATATCCGACCGTCTATACATCACATAGTTCCCTTGTCTGTATAGCATCGCTGTAGCCTGATGAATGCCAACGTAAATGCTGGAATCCCGTGGTTATGTACACTCCACGCCCGTGTTTTCTCCAAGGGTATCATGCTTTTGCTCTCTAGGTCTTTTTGGCTGCGTCGTAACCTCGTATTTCAAGCATCGAGTCTTGAGCCGGGGTCTGCTCCAGATACTGTTCGGCCAGGGGATGGAGCGGCCATGATTGCCCGGTTGTGTCTCTTATTCAACACCTAACGCGCATCCTCGCGCTTGTAATCCTTCCATGTTGGAGTGATACTGCCCATTTTGGGGCCAGGGTATCACGGTTGACTTCCCCAAACATCCATCGAGTCGGCGGTTGGGCTGTCGCTGGCTCGTTGGAACACGGAAGAGGATGCGCTTCGCGCTGGCGACTCCCAGCAATGAGAATGCTTCAGGCAGCCACACGCTTCTCAACACCAGTCGCCTTAACGGCCTCACCATTAGTGGGCTGGCTAACGGGTGTCGCGCTGGCCTCACCGCGGGCGCGCGCGGTTAGTTCAACGAGCTCCTTGAGCATCAGCTCGTGAGTCGTCTGGGTCAGCTTGTCGACATCCTCGGCGGTCATACCGGTCGTTGGGATGGGGTCAAGGACTGTGAAACCGTTAGCTATGTCCAAGCAGATAAAAACCATAAAAATGCCTACCCTTAACGGGAATGGTGCCGGAACGGAAGATGAAGCCCTTGATCCAAAAAATGTGGCTGTAGTTGGCCACGACAATGGGCACAATCGGTACCTGCGCCTGGACGGCCAGATGGAAGGCGCCCTTCTTGAAGGGAAGCAGCACAGGGTCCTTCGTATAGCTGCGAGTGCCCTCGGGGAAGATGTAGACGCTCTGACGCTTGTTGCGAATTTCGATGGCAGCGCCACTCATTTTCTTCCGTGCTTCGGCCGTGTTAGAGCGATTGAGGAAAATGGTGCCGCTGAGGGTCATAAACCACCCGAGGAACGGAGTGTGACGGAGCGACGACTTGGCCGTCATGCTGCACCACTTGGGGAAAATGGAGCCAAGCATGCAAACATCGAGCTCAGTCTGATGGTTGGCGACAAAGACGGCCGGGCGGACCTTGTCAAGGTAGCCATTGGGGTCCTCGGCCACGAAGTTGACGCCCGTGGTCACCAGCATGGCGTACTTGAAAAAGCGTGCCACAACCCATTGCGACAGCTGGCCACAGCCAACGAGCCGCAGGACGATGGACGCAGTAACGCCAAAGAGCGAGCTCACGACCAACGCAAAGTACGAGGCCAGCGCGCGGCCCACAAAGGTGGCCTTGGGCAGGAGGAAGCCGAGCATGTAGAAGAAGACGAATAGGGCAATCCACCCAACGACGACGTTGTAGAGGATGGAGGTGAAGGACGCCATTTTCGCGGCGAACCGTAGGTAGAAGAGGAGAAAATCGGAGAGGGGGTCTCAGGGTGCTTTCACAAGATCGCTCAAAGTCTTCTGATCGCGGGGAGTAGCCGGGGACCGGAAGCACCCAGACGTCCGGGCAGACGCTTTTTTTTTTTTTTATTTTTTTACTTTTTGCTTTTTGTCCAGAGACAAGAGGAGTGTCGGTGGCGCCAGGGATTTGGGCAGTAATTCTCGAGCGGGCCGACTTCCACTAAGCGCTTGTCTGCGGAGTCGTCGTCGTCGACAGAGGGGAGATCCTGGGTTGCTGGAAGTCCTGGGTCTCCTGGGATGCGGCGGTGGGGAGAAATACTAGAAAGCGAGTGTACGGATCACAGAATGCGCCAGAAGAGATGGGAGGAAATGCACATGGGCAGAAGCACTCCTTTTCTCTCTTTTCAGGTGGATTGCTCTAGGCGCAAGGCACGGCGCTGGTCATGCTCCGGCTCGGGTGTCACGACCTGACTTGGACGCTGGCCGTTGGCACGTGTTCGCTCCGCGGGTTCAGCGGGTTCTCAGCGGATTTCAGCGAACCGCAATGCAAGAAATGGGGGAAATTTTGGGACGAGCAGGTGGACAGAGATGGGGTTGATGCGGCAGGCACGCAGGGCCAGTGGGGTCAGCAGCTGTCGTGGCGGGCCAATGGCGTCGTCGATTTGCTGGCAGGGTTGCAGGTGGCCCGAGGTTCAGAAATGTTGAGGCTAAGATTTTGGGGCGATGCGGGGCCTGGGGCCTGGCAGCGTGGCCCATGGTGCAAACCTGAGGGCCCAGGACTTGGCACCATGGGGCGCTGCTGCCCATGCTGTCCATGGCATTTTTTGGTGGCATTTGACATGTGCTGCAGCTGCCAGCCGTTGGCCTGGACGGGCTCCGCTATTGCGTCAATGGCGGGCGAGGCTGAGGGTAAGGGTTCAGCAAAGGGTTTGTAGTAATCCATACAGGAGGAAGAATGGCATGAGGAAGCGTAGCGTCCAGTTTTGTTGAATTCATATGAGTGCTGCTATCCTCTATTCCATCTCTAGGTAGCATCTCCATTGGGGCATGCTGCCGATATCATTCATCATCGCTCGACAGAGTGCCCATCGGATGTTTTGCAGAAAGGGTCCCTGGGCCCAGCCTGGGCTCGGATATAGCGGGAGATGCGATGGGAGTGAGGACCTCGCAGCTTTCAAGGAAGACACAATTTGCTTTTTCTAACAACACAGAAACGTTGGATGGGATTGATTGTAGCACTTGTTAACCATGAAACAGCAACCACCTCCAAGAGTCAAGTTGCTAGTCTTGAAGCAAAGAGAAGCCAGATGAAACGTGTTATGCCGTGCGATGTGGTGTATTTTGTAACGTATCATCAGGTAACATTACATACCGCTAGCCCAAAACGCGCTGGCCGTGCCATGCACAAGGGACCAGCCCACGTCAAGACCCGGTGCCAGGGCCAGCACATGCACAACAGCACCGAGCTTTCCCGACCTCGACCCTGACGTCGACAGCCCGACCATCATCCCACTTGTGCATTTGCTGGATGAGCTCGTTAGCAGCCAGTGGGCGATCTTGACAGGCCAATTCGATTGTCTTTCGATTTTGCCAATTCCCGCATAGCCCAATCACTTACTGTCAGGACGCGATGACCACAGCCCAGCAAGATTGAACCCTCCCTAGCACATTCCAAGTTTAAGTCGGTCATCGACTCGCCGATCCATCTCACCATCGACATCGATCCGATCCGTGATATCGGCTCTCCTCTATTTGGATCCCCGTTACCTGTCAGACCACCAATTCTTCGGAAAACCCGTTCTCGGCACCAGTCACCATGGCCGCATCCCGTCGTGGACAGCCCTCGCTGTCGGTCCGCCTACCGCAGCCCTCCTCGTCCTCTTCCGTCCCAGATGTCCCGCCTATCTCGGCCCTGTTCCTGATTGACTTTGACGTTAAGGCTGGATACACAATTGCCTGGAAGCAGGCTGTTCCGGGTCTTGTGCTTGACGGCGCTGTCGAGTACAAGAGCTTGCCATCTGGCCTGCACAGCGTCTCCGATGACCTTATCTACTTTGTCCATGAAGGTACCCATGCCGGTCTTAGTGCCTTCATCAACAAGCATACCGATGAGGAAGAAGCTCGCCATGCCAGGATGATTGCGGTCGGCATCCTGGTGCCGCTCAGTTTCGGTCGACTGGGTCGTGCCTGGCGTCATGCTGAGAACTTGAAGGAGATGGCAGAGAAGCTGGCTGCCGACAAGACGCAGACCCAGATCCTCCAGGAGTACTGGGGAAAGCACTGCGCACGCGAGTCGTCTGCTTCAGAGGCCCCGAAGGACACTGCCCTGGAGTCTCCTCTTTTGGCCGTCCCTGGTCCCAGCCGCTCTACACCGGGCCGAGGCCACTCTAGGAACCGGTCTGCCTCGGATGGCGCTGCCCTAATCCCTGCGGAGCAGCGGCTGTCTCCCTACCATCCGGCCTTGAGCCTTACTAAGTTGCTGGATACGTTTGGTCCTTTGATCTTTCCCATTCACCGTGCTGCGTTGCTGCGCAAACGCATCCTTGTCTCATGTCATGCCCCTGTGCATGAGATTTGCAATTTTGGTCGGTGGCCCGCCTCTTTCTGGACAGACTGATCATCAAGCTAACCAATTTCCATAGTGTATGATATCTCTGTCATAGCCAACATCCCGTTGCCTGTCTGTGACATAATAGACCCTTCTGCCCCAGTCGAGCGTCTGCGGCCCCTCTTCACCATCGGTATCCATGATATTGGAACTCTGATAGAACAACAAGCTCCCCTCAAGCGAGGCAGCCAAGGAAACAATCAGGACAATACTGCTCAAGTCGACAGCAGTCAGGGATGGATCGCTTGCACTACAGACAGCATCCTCGCCATGAAGGATGGTCTCTGGGATATGCTAATTACCATGCCCCCGCCGCATACGGTCAATGCTAGGCAGCGCATCTGGCCGCAGGTGGAATGCCCGAAGGGCGTGCCCGTTAGGGCCACCCAGCGTGACCTGCGTCGCTTCCAGTCCCTTACCAAAGGCCTCGCGCGCATCGAAGCAGCGATGCGTCAGTCCAGCGAAGCGGTCCCAGAGACCCCAGGCATCCTCCCGTCCCGTACCAGCGTCGAGACCGCTCGCCCGTCTGAGTTCCTGCCCCCAGGCGTGGAAGAGATGGATAAGATCGTCGAACCCATAACCTGGGCTGCGATCGCCTACAACGGCTTCCTGTGGTGGGCTTCTGCCGGCGAGAGGCGTCGCGCTGGGGAGCTCGAAGAGCAACACCAGGATGCCGCCTTGTTGGCCGACCTAGGAAGCCCCATGCGCCCGCGGCCGCGCTCAAGACCGGGCAGCAGTGGTCGCGACAGCCAGGGTCAAACCCAGATGGCCGACTCTCTCGCTTCGCTCACCCAAGCAGGCGCCCAGACCGACGACGACTCAGCCGCGCAAGGGCAGGCGCATCTCGAGCTCGCTGTGGTCGCATACTTCCATCGTCTCACCACCACTTTCATGTCCGTCCTGGCAGACATCATTGACTCGACCGACGATGACGACCTGATGGGTCTGGACCCGGACGATCTGGACGTGCTGGAGCCAGCTGCCCTCGCAGCCACAGGCACAAGCGACTACCAGGCTGGCGAGGAAGAGCGGAGCTTGCTGGGCAGCGGCAACAGCAGGGGCTGGGTACGTGTGGACGGCGATGCGCTGAGCGCCATGGGTTTGGATGTGTGGAGTAAGGCGGATGCCGACTTCGTGAAGGAGCTGACGGCGAGATATTTCTCGCGGAGGGTTCGTCGCCCAGCGCATGGAAAGCGAGGAGGGCGTCGAAGGCGGAG
>JAAFKN010000150.1:0-19601 GCA_011800035.1 Thermochaetoides dissita | reverse complement strand
TAGGGCATGTCGCCCTTGACTCGGTTCCTTATGAGGGATGCGATCGATGATCAATAATAGCATGGACGGTCAAAGGAATATGTTTGTTTAGGTAGGCAATAGGTATTGTGGAAAATAAAAAAGGTTTGGTCATTGTGTGAGAAAGCTTGTTCCATGATAGAGGTGGAGGTGATGAGGTGTGCCTTGTATCAGAAATCTCTTGCCAGAGTCAGTTGGTCAGAAGACCCAGGGTTCTTTTGAGCAGCGAATCCAGTCAAGTGCACACTGAAGTTGAAGGGAATCTTTACATCGATCTTTGAGCAATTCTCATTGAACAGCTCTGGCTGTCAGTGCCCATGGTCCTCAAAAGAGAGAGAGAGAGAGAGAGAGAGAGAGAGAGAGAGAGAGAAAGAGGCAAGTCCTACAGCTTACTTAACGTGACCAGCGATCTCCTGAAGCACAAGTTAACAAATGCCGGTCGCTAAATGCTACCGTAGCGAATGATCCTCCGTTTATTGTTCACGTTTCCTGCTCATGTAATGTTTCCCGTCCTACCGCCTAGCCTAGCCTACTTGTGAAAGAGAAAAGCCGATGTATGTTATTGTGCCTGCCATTTACCATTTGTTTGTCTGACCTATCTGCCCAGAGTCGAAAAGAAAAAGTTCTTTGATTAAAAGCTATTCCATGCATCCATTTGTTCTTGTTGTTCCATGTCTTTGATGTCTTGTCATCAAGCAAGAGGGCAAACGTTCATCATCAGTCGTGTTGAACACACATTCTCTCCCCAGCATCAATCCTGGAAGATCAAACTCGCCGCATACTCCACATTCCCACCCGTCGCCTCCAGCGCCTGAATGGCCCTCTGCTCCGACGCGCCCAGCGCCATCAGCTGATCGATATGTTCCCTAGGGAACTGAGGCCGTGGCAGCGCACTTGGTCTTGCCGCTGCTTGTGATGATGATGGCCCGGCAGTGACAGCCCCAGACCGCTGCCCAATACTAGTCCCAGCCGGCCCAGGCACCGTCGGCTCGCGATGGATCGCCTCCTCCGTCTCCTTGGGGATATCCGCCTCGCCCAAGAAGGGAATCTCAACTCCTTGGATGACAAGCTTATCCTTCTTGAGATCGATACAAGCCTGGTGCCGGCGGAGCATGTCCAGGCCGAGCAGGAGCTCGACGGACTTGCCTTCCATGACGGTGAAGGAGCAGGGAAGGAAGAGCGGGCCAATCTTGATCTGCGCCGAGTGCACGCGGCCGATGATGTTGGCGGTGCCGACGCCGCGGGCTACACCGGCGAATCGCTTGTCGACGAGGCGCATTATACCACAAGCTTCGGCGCAGGACGGGGACATGATGGTTGCTTGGGCGCCGGAGTCGACGAGCGCTTTCACCTTGTAGCCGTTTACTTCGACTTCGATGTAGAGCATGTGGACGACGCCGAAGACTAGACGGCAAATGTCAGTTTTGGGACGTGAGAGGGAAAACAAAAAAAAAGATTCACCTGCGGAGACCTACCCTCCGGATTATGCTCCATCGCATTCTGCAAATTCTCCATGACCCTCTCCTGGCGAATAATCTCCTCAATCTTCGCCTGTGCCTCGGGATCAAAAGGGTCCGCATTCAGCAGCGCAATCTGGCGCTGTCTCTCGGCGCGCTCCCTGCGTTCCCTCTCCAAACTCTCGGCATACATCCTCGCAAACCGCACGGGATCCTCCAGCGCGGCCGCCAAATCCGGCCTCGTCCGGCTCAGCTCGGCCTTCAGGTTCGGATCACCCAGCAGCTGCAGGCGGATCATCTCTGGGTCCTGCTCCATGTATCCTGCCTGTCTCCCAGGGGCAGATGGGCCGGGTCTACTCGGCCCGCGCATGTCGCGCACGTGCAGGGCCAGCATGTCCCCGTCAGTCACGCCCAGCTCGGCGAGGGTCTTGGGGTTTTGGTCCGGGGTCAGCAGGTTGCCGTTGTGGTAGAGGTGCTGGGCGGTCGGGTGGAAGCCCGTCTCGACTTGGATCGAGCTGCGGAGGGTTTCGATGGTCATTTCGGGGTAGACTTCCAGGGAGAGGAGGTCCGTGTCGTCGCCCTCGGGTTGGGGATCGGAGTTGGTGATGGTCAAGGCGATGCGCCTGGTTTGGGGTTAGTGGAGGCTGGAGAGGGGGATTGAGGGTTGGGGGATAGGAGGACGAACTCACATCTTTCTTGGTTGGTAGTCTGGGAAGTTGGTGTTGTGTTCAGTTGATGGAGGAGAAAGGGTCAAGCCAGACACAAGGCTGATATTTGAACTGCCGGTATGTGGTGGGTAGGCAGTTGCCGAGGAGAAAGAAAACGAGAGTCGAGTTGGTGGTGGGGGATCGAGGAAGATATGCGGAACAGAGCAATCAATGCCCGCTCTCCGGAAGTCGTCTGCAGAGCAGAAGATACACAGTAAACAGGGGATTCGCTCATAAGCGTCAGCGTCGGCGTCGCCGGATGAAAGCTGCGGTCGAACACCCAGGCCGTGAACTATTTGAAGCACACTGCTGGCCCAGACCAACGCAACGCAACGCAAGCCCTTGCGCTCTTAGGCTCACTCAGGTAGGTAGGGAGCTCCTCATTCACTCGGAGGCACAGGTGGAGCGAAGGAGGGGCTGGTCCGCAGTGGTCCGTCACAAGTGGAGCCTCGTTGGGACCTGTACGCCGCAGTCAGTGGGAGGTCCACTAACGGGACTAGGCAAAGGCTCACACGGCACGAGGGTGTTTGCCTTAGAAACGTCGCCCAAGATGCGGGGTGTTTGGCTCCAGCGCCACAGGCCACGAGGAGGAGCTCCCGTCGGCTAATGGGAATTCAAACTAAGTGGTTTTCTCAAAATCGGTTTTCTTTTTGCACTGTCAGAAATTCTGATGGCATTTGCTGCAGTCGGGGATCGAAAATTGAATGAATTGTGTGCAGACAAACAAATTGTGGGTGGGATTAAAAAAAGAAAAATAAAGAATTCGCCGGGTCAGCTTATATCTGGGAGCAGCCCCGCCGAGCTCCAAGGATCACTTCAGCATGCATCCGTCTGTTCCTGGAAGCTCATTCATGAGCAGACTCTAGGTCTGCTTCAGACAGCAGTGATGACGTGGGTAGTCCATACGGGTGCTGCTCCCGGTCCAGTCATCACAGCAAGCTGGAACCCGCACACCTTGCCTCATCACACTCTCACACTCCCACCAGTCACAACTGCAGTCTGTCACCTGGCCTGGACTGGTCTTGCGCAACACTCTGGCACTTTGGCACTTCCATCCATCCATCCACGGCATCGGCCAAAACAACTGGCCGGGACCGCGGAGAATTTGGCCTGGGCGGCGTGTATGTGTTCTTGTGTGCCTGTGACTGCCCAGTTCTTCAATGACTTGTGGCTTGGTTTGTGATCATTGTCTGTGTCCATGTCCATCCCCGTCTCGGTCCCCTCCATTGTGCGAGGGTCTCATGGAGTTCATTTTCTGTGTGCGTGTGTGTGTGTGTGCCTGCTGAGCATTGCCGCCAATTGTATGGATGGAGGAGGGTAGCCGCCTGTCCCGTCCCAAGTTTCTGGACCATCCATCCACAGTGAGCCTTGTAGGGTAGTAAGGCTAGCCCTGCTGCTGTCCTGCGGCCTTGAGCGGCTCGATGCTGGATGCACGGCAGCGTTCAGTCCTGCTGTGCCATCCTAGAACTGGCACCTGACTTAGATAGACTTCGACGATGTTCTGCCGTCAAGGTTTTGTCCCTTACACAGTCAACCATTCAACCAAGCTGTATTGAGCTTAAGTACCTTGGTAGGAGAGCTCATTCTAGATTCTTTGTTTCAACGCCCCGCCGCCTTCTCTCGAAATCCAGTCGAATCGGCGCGAATTTCGCAAGTAGGGAGTAGGGCATGCTCTGTGATTGAGCCACTGTGTTCTGCATCTTTCGCAGATCGTGGAGGGTGATTTTTTTTTTAATTTTTTCTATTTTTTTTTCTGGCAAATAACATTCGCTCGACATTGGTCCTTGGACCTGCCTTCCCAAACCCAAACCCAACCACCATCTGCAGACATCTTGGCTTGCATCAACTAATCATCAGAAGTCGGTTGCCGACCTCCAACGGCTTCAAAATAAACAAAACGCCAAACCCTTATACTTCCACCAACTTGCCACCATAACCAGACGGGCGAAAGTAGCGACACTTGCTGCAGTTAGGTATAATTTCAGTTTCGGGGAAGCTACTCTACCTCTCAGGAGTCGCTCGTCTCAAACCAAGCCAGTCCAGAGTCCAGAATCTAGAGTCCAGACCTGCCCCTCAGGCCTCAGATCCAGTCTGGTCTGCCCCTCATCCGCAGCGGCTCGCCCCTCCTCAACCGTGCCCCTCCCATCTTCGCAACCTCAGCCTCGCTCGGCTCAAAAAGCTGAGGCTAAGCTAGGGCAATGGTTGCTCCCGACAGTCCCGCCGCGGCGACGGCTTCCGAGGCGGGCGACTCGGCCCGGGCCAGCATCAATCTTTCCGCAGCGCCCACGTTCCCGCACGAAACGCCACACTGTCCTGGTCATGATGGCACCACTGCCCCTGACAGTGACAAGAACAACGTCAACACAGTAGTGGTACCCGATCTAACAGCCACAACGGACCCCGACTCGGACGCCGTCGACGAGACGTCGGACGTCGACGGCGACTTCGCCACGCTGCAGAAGATGCTGAGCCAGAAGCGCCGCGCGGCCAAGGACAGCCCCGAGGCCCGGCTGCAAAAGGCGCTGCCCTTTGTCCCGACCTTTGCACCCAATATTCGGCCGCTGACCATTGCCGATGTGGATGCCTGCGTTGCGCTCGAGAATGCGGCTTTCCCCAACCCGGAGCATCGCGCTACTCGTGATAAGGTAGCTCCCCTCTTTTAACAAGCCCCTCGTCGCTTTAAGCAATGGCTAATACCTTGATACAGTTCGAATACCGCCTAACCGTCTGCCCCGAACTCTCCCTCGGCGTCTTCATCACCATTATCCCCTCGCAAGCCCACTCCTTTTTCGGCGACGCTACCATCGCCACCCAGAAGCTCCAAACCCTGCCCTACGCCCGCCCCGTCGAGACCGACCGTGCCGACGGCGCCGTCAGTTTGTTGCTGGCACACATCGTCTCGACGCGTTGCCGCGGCCCCATCGTCACGGACGCGGATATGGCCGTGCCAGACGGCTGGCGCTCGCTGAAGGGGAAGCCTACGAAGGTCGGGCATCAGGAGAGTGCGGGCACGGTCGGGCTGCATTCACTGGCGGTATTGCCTAGGCTCCAGAGGTGCGGGGTCGGGCAGTTGATTATGAAGGCTTTTCTGGATCAGATGCGGAATATGGGGTTAGTGGAGAGGGTGGCGTTGATTTGCCAGGAGGTAAGTGAGCACCTTTTCTCGTGGCTGCAGGGTGTACAGCATGTGAGAACTTGAGAGGCTGACAAGGGTGTTGCAGAACCTTATCTCGTATTATGAAAGGACGGGATTCAAGCATGCCGGGGAGAGTAAGGTTAAGTATGGGGGTGGTGGCTGGCATGATATGGTGAGTGTATCCCCTGAGGTACTGTTGATCACAGCATCGCAGCTAATCGGCCCAGGTATATGACCTCCCGCGCCAGCCGGCAAAACCAGGCCTGGCTCTCTAGGGGAGAGAGGTTCAGGTCGGCGGTACTGATTCACCGCCGGATATTACGATTGAGGTGTCTTTGGAACCCCCAAGTATCAAAATTGACGGGGTCGAAGTTGATCAAATCGAACTGAATGTGCCACCGAAATAGACTGGTCACAAGGAGCAAATTCCGACTCAGCGAAGACGCAGCGGATAGCAATAACGCTGCTTTTTGTGTTGTTGTTTTTTTCCTTGACTCTTCATACCCTACTAAACAGATTTTCTGACATCGGCTTCGAGCTGTTGGGCTGCCGGATCGAGGGTCATGGTGGATAAAACCAAACTACCTACCTACCTTAGATATTAGGTGCTTAGGCAGTATCAAATCCAAAAGATGTATATACCCCTTCTCAGGGATAGGGCCAATTCTTGAGCCCCCTAACCGCCGAGTCTATTCCAACCGTGATACATCAAGTACATGTACAGAACAATTGAGGTTACGCTTTATTTACGCCCACTCAATCCGTGGCCTTGTACTTAGCCCTATACTCCTCCGTCTTCCTAATATCCTCCTCCGACGCCAGCCCCTTCATACCCGCAATGATATCATCCAGCGTCAAAATAGCAATAATCGGCAACCCATACTCCTTCCTCAGCTCCCCAATCGCGCTCGGCATCGGCTTGCTATCATCGCCATCCGGCGACGGCAACTTCTCCTGTCGATCCAGCGCAACCACAATCCCCGCCACTTCGCCGCCTTCCTTCTGGATCTTGCCAATCGCCTCCCGCTTGGCTGTGCCAGCGGTAATCACATCGTCCACAATCAACACCCTCTTACCCTTCAGCGGCGCGCCGACAATATTCCCCCCCTCCCCATGATCCTTCGCCTCTTTCCGATCAAAAGAATAGCACTTATCCCCGAACTTCTCGGGGTCCAGTTGTCCCAAACGGATGGTAGCTGCCGTGGCCAGGGGGATGCCCTTGTAGGCCGGGCCGAAGATAACATCGAAGTCGCCGAGGGCGCCTGAGGCACGGGCCTCGGCGATGGCCTTTGCGTAGGCGGTCGCGATCGCCTCGAGCAGGTCGGCGCGGTAGAAGTCGCCGGCGTTGAAGAAGTAGGGGGAGATGCGCTTGGACTTGAGCTCGAAGGAGCCGAATTTGAGGACGCCGCCTGTGATGGAGGCGTGGAGGAAGGCTTGTTTGTAGTCGGGGAGGGTGGGCATTTTTATTTGGTCAGAATTTTTTTTTTTTTTGGAGATTTTCTCGGGGGAGGTATTCAGTGGAGGGATTGAGAACGACGACGAGGGTGGTGAACTTGCAGTTGCAGCCCCTCCATCATCTCCCGTCAATTGCATGGTGGGGCACGGCAGGTGAAATTTTGGCGGGGTCACCTCAGCGTCCCTTGCCCCACCTTGAAAAAAGCTTGGGACTTTCGTCCCTTGTGCTTGCTGGGGACGAATCTTGGCAAGTGGATATCCGCTGCTCTCACCGCCCTGCTTATCTTATCGACAGGCCCTCTCACTGGCTGGGCAGAAGTGCGGAACCAGGAAAAAAAAATATTTCGAGGGAAGACAGACTGAGAGGTGGTTTGTGATTGAGAGTGCTGCCGGCATATCGAGACACCGCCCCGCTGCCAGGCTGCTGCTCCTCCGTCTGTTTTGCAGCAACCTCTTTTTTTTGTTCTTTTCACTCTTCAAGGACAACAGCTATTGACAGCTGCCCGCCGCCATGACTGGGTGGAAGGACATCCCTCCTGTGCCGACGTAAGAATTGCATTGTCCACAGGAATTGTGGAAGTTTGAGACTGACGACCTCGACAGGGCGCAGGAGTTTATTGATATCGTTCTTTCGTAAGTCTTGGACCGACAGTCTATTTGCATGTTTAGGGGACTTTGACTGACAGAATGATAGCCGGACTCAGAGGCGACTGCCCACTCAAAGTGTGTTGGCCAAAAGGGTGCGATAATGATGTATTGGGATAGTTGACTAACATAGCTCTGTCCAGTCCGTCCTGGATTTAAGAGTAAGACCTCCTGCCGCAAGACTCAAGAATACAGCCAAACAGTCGCTGACATGGTGCAAACCAGTTAGCAGAATTCGGGCCTTCTACACCCGTAAGGTCAAGTCAGTATCGCCGTTGCCGTCGACCCCTCTCCAAACCAGGGGCTAACCCCCCTCCAGGTTCACCCAAGAAACATGCAGCGAGAAGTTCGGCGCCATCATTTCCAGCTTCCCCGTCCTCAGCGACCAGCATCCCTTCCATCGCGACTTGATGAATATTCTCTATGGTGAGCCGTCCTGGGCTTTGTGGGAGGACGAGGGCAGCAGTTAACCTTGACGCCCAGATGCCGACCACTTCAAGGTTGCCCTCGGCCAGATCTCGACCGCCAAGAACCTGATTGAGACCATCTCCCGCGACTACGTGCGCCTGCTCAAGTATGCGCAGAGCTTGTACCAGTGCAAGCAGCTCAAGCGGGCCGCCCTCGGCCGTATGGCCACCCTGATCAAGCGCCTCAAGGACCCCCTTATCTATCTCGACCAGGTCCGCCAGCACCTGGCTAGGTTACCCGATATCAACCCCACGACTCGTACTCTGCTTGTTGCTGGCTTCCCTAATGTCGGCAAGAGTTCGTTTGTGCGCTCGGTCACACGGGCTGATACCCCTGTTGAGCCGTATGCTTTCGTAAGTGCGCTGCTTCTGGCTGAAATGCAGGATCAATGCTGACGGTTGAACAGACAACGAAGAGCTTGGTACGTAGCCTGACCGGGCAAGTGATGAGATGATATGCTGACAGCAGGAAGTTCGTCGGTCACCTCGACTACAAGTACCTTCGCTACCAAGTAATAGACACTCCGGGAATGTATGTCACCCCTGAGGATCCCAGAAGGCACAGCAGCATGCTAACTTCTGCAGTCTGGACCATCCTCTTGAAGAGATGAATACCATTGAAATGCAGAGCGTCACAGCCCTGGCGCATCTCCGTGCTGCCGTCCTCTACTTCATGGACATTAGCGAGCAGTGCGGCTTCTCGCTCAAGGCCCAGATCAACCTGTTCAAGTCCATCAAGCCGCTGTTCGCCAACAAGATGGTCTTCATCGTCCTCAACAAGATGGATATCAAGAAGTTCGAGGAGCTGGACCCCGAGATGCAGCAGGAGATCAACGACCTCACCAAGTCCGGCGAGGTCGAGATTCTGCGCGCATCCTGCGCCACGCAGGAAGGCGTCCAGGAAGTCAAGAACCACGTCTGCGAGCGGCTGCTGGTTGAGCGGGTCTCTCAGAAGCTCAAGGCAGGCACCCACAGCAACGGCAACATCGGCACCCGTCTGCAGGAAGTCATGGCCCGCATCCACGTCGCCACGCCCATGGACGGCATCACCCGCGAGACCTTCATCCCCGAGGCCGTCAAGAACCTCAAGAAGTACGACAAGAATGACCCGAACCGGCGCATTCTGGCCCGCGACATCGAGGAGGCCAACGGCGGCGCGGGCGTCTTCAACGTCGACCTGCGCAAGGACTGGATCCTGGAGAACCCCGAGTGGAAGTACGACAAGATCCCCGAGGTCTTCGACGGCAAGAACGTCTACGACTACATCGACCCGGACATCGACGCCAAGCTGCAGGCTCTCGAGGAAGAAGAAGAGCGCCTGGAGAAGGAAGGCTTCTACGACGAGGACGACGACCTGCCCGACGAGGAGGAGGAAGAAATCCTCCAAAAGGCTGAGTACATCCGCGAGCAGCACGCGCTCATCCGCAACGAGGCCAAGATGCGCAAGTCCCTCAAGAACCGCGCCATCATCCCCCGCAAGGCGGTCAAGAAGCCCCTCTCCCAGCTCGAGGACCACCTCGACCAGCTCGGCGTCGACACCGAGGCCATCGGTCTGCGCGCCCGCGCCCAGACGGCGCAGCCCTCGCGCGGCCGCTCGCTCGTGCGCTCCCGTGGCACCACCGCCGATCCGGACGCCATGGATATCGACGACGGTGCTGCTTCGGCCAAAGAGAGGCTTGCTCGCTCGCGCAGCCGCGCTCGGTCGGTCGCTGCTACCAACCGTCTGCAGGACGGCGTGCAGGATCCGACGCTGCGGTCGAAGGCCGAGAGGCAGGCCAAGCTGGCGCAGAGGAAGATGAATCGCATGGCTAGGCAGGGCGAGGCGGATCGGCATATTCATGCTTCGATGCCGAAGCATTTGGTACGTCCCAACCTCTGGAGGATTGGTATGAAGATAGTGCTGACCCTGTGTGTGTACAGTTCTCCGGTAAGCGGACGATTGGCAAGACAGACCGTCGTTAAGCGGTTATATACGCTCAACTTCGGTTCGATTCAGTTGGGTTTGGCAGGTTGGTGGTTTGCGTCTTGGGGGTTGGGTCTGGCAGTGGTGGTGGTAATGATACGATACGATACCTACATACGTACATCAATCATGAACCCATATTCTCGCATACCGGAGGCCGAGGGCCGGGGGCCGGGAGTTGAGCGATACAAAATGTATGAGATACCACGACGGTAGAGGGGGAGCCAACGGCGAGGAAGAAGGGGCAACAGGAAGGCAGGAGAAGAACAGGTCAAAAGAAGGGAATTAAGTCAAAAAACAGAGAAGAGGAGGGAAGAACGGTTGCTTTTCTCGTATGTTCGGTTTTGTATCATGGCGCTCTGGGTCAATCATATAGTCTGCTATTACATATGGTTTTCGTACGGTTTGTTCTCGTTGCTCTTTGCTTGGCCTATGTCCAGTTCTCAGAAGACCTTGAGTGCCACCTATGCTGATTAGATCTCAGGCGGAGCCCTTCCTACAAGTAGGTACGTACGTTGAGGGAACTCGAGCATGATAGCAGGATACAGAGACCATACTCTACAGCAGAGCTTTGAAACGAACGGGCTTTGTGATTGTCTTTTCTTCTATCCCGAATGAAGGACCATTGCTTAACTGTTCACCTCTGAGTCCAAAAGACTAATTACCAACTGGAAGCAGCCACGATTGTGTTTCAAATCAGTATTATATTCGCATACGCAAACAGTATATCCATCCATCCCCCCGCCCACTGACCGGGCGAACAAGGCGTAACATCCATCAAGTAACTCCCACTTCGACAGCTACCCCCTTACCCATCCCCTTGCCAACCCTCTTAATCTCCGTCCAACCCCCATTAGAGGAACTCCTTCTCCTGGTATATAGCTCACTCCGCAGCAACCTGGATCCCCTCCCTAAGCCCCTCGACCACGAGCTCCTCGCCCGACAGACGGCGATAGATATCCTTGACGTCGTCGGTGGTGGTCTCGAAGTGCGAGGTGGCGTCGTAGCTCTTGGAGATGTAGATGTTGTCGCTGCGGCCGTCGCTGATGGGCTCGTAGAGGGGGATCGGCGGGCCCTGCACACCTCATTGTTAGCTTTTATACGATATAAAGGGGATGGAGTGAAGAAGGGAACTCACCATGAACTGCTCCTCGATCTTTCCCAGGCGCTCCAGACCCGGCTGCAGCTCGAGGTGGTGGTTGGCCGAGGTCTCGGCGATGGTGGACACGATGGCGATCCAGTAGCCCTTGGGGCAGACGTTGTGGGCCGAGGAAACGCAGGCGATGTAGATGTCTACGTATTATCACGAGGGTCAGTGGAACGCCATTCCAGCAAGCGAGATGAGTTCTTAATATAAAACGACCTACCATTCTTCCGACCAACCTGGCTCTGCGGAATAATAATCTGGCACGAGTCGCTATCGTTGGTCTGCGCAATAGGGTGCTTCAAGATGCAGATGGCACGCAGGACATGACCCACGACGCGCACCTTGCCAGGGAAGTAGCTCGGATCGCCGAGAATCATCTTGGCGCGCGTCTCGAACTTCATCTCGGGCTCCATGCCGCGCATGGTAGCCTTGATGCCGACCGCCTTCTCGCCCTCGTAGATGATCTCGTCGACGCTCGTGTTGAGCATGTACGTGCCGCCGTAGATGGCGCTGAGGCGCGCAAAGCCCTGCGGCAGCTCGCCCAGGCCGTACAGCGGGTAGATGTAGGGGGACTTGCCGTAGCGCGCCACGCTGTTGCCGTACAGGCGCAGCCGCTCGATCGCCTCGGGCGCGCCGCCCGGAACGTCCATGTAGTCGTCGGTCAGGTAGAGCGCCATGGCGTGCCCGCAGAAGTCGCGGGTCGGGGCTTCCAGGCCGAACTTGTCGTAGACGTCTCTCATGGTGCACGTGCTCATGTTGAGGCCTGGGGGAGGTTAGCGGCTGTGGACAGAGCCAACTGGGAGTCTCATAGATAGCAGATAGCACACCCACCCTTGTGTGTCGAGGGATCCTTAGGATCAAACTGGCCGATCCACTCGATAAACGCCTTCATGCGGCGCTTCTCGAAGATGCCCATGAGCGGGCTCTTGAGGGCCTCAGCAGCGTCTGACGGCACCTTGGCCACGGTGGCCTTGGGGCCGGCGCCCTGCTGGACAAAGCTGCCGGCGACCTGCTTGAACTCGAGGTAGCGGGTGACGTCAGTGGAGACGAGGATGTTGGTGAGCTCGCCCGACGACATGAGGAACTTGGGGATGAGGTCGATGTTCCAGTCGTTCAGGCGGCCGTACTGCTTCCACGGCTCCGTGCCCGGCTGGTAGTTGCCATACTTCTTGAAGAGCTGTTGTGGGGGAGTTGTGTCAGCTGTGTGTATGCGGGGGAGCTTGGAGCTTCGTTGGGTTCGTTCACGCGCATACCTGCTCGAGGTTGAGGGAAGCCGCCTCACTGTGGGAGATAGGTCAGCTTTTCTGTTTACTCGTTGATGGATGGAGGTAGAGGACCGATTACACACCCGCCATAGTGGTCGTTGCGGTCAATATGCAGCACCTTCTTCCCCTTGACGGAGAGCACACCCGACAGGATGCACTCAGTCAACCCCGTGCCCAGCACGATGGCGTCGTACTCGGGGGCGATCTCGTCGGCCATGGTGGAGGATGTGTGTGCCTGTGTGTATGTCGAGGGGAGCGGCAGTGTACTGCGTAGAGTTGAGGTGCAGTCGAGAAGTGGATGTCCCGTTGGGCTGCTAGACACAGGAGTGGTTCAGGTCCAGGAGCTCCCACGCTAAGGTCGGTCAGTGACCGGGAGGGATGATGGAGGTAAGAGGAAGAAACAGGCGGGCGGGTATGATGACAGAAAAGTCACGAAACCAAAAGATTGCAGGCCGGGCGTCTGTCAGGCTGCAATCACTTCGCGTCGGTATTTTGATGCACGTTTATTTTGGCTTATTTGTCCTTGTTCCAGCTTATGGCAGGGCAATAATAAGTAAGGAATCAGGAGGGAGAGGTCGATCCATGGGGGCCCGGTGGAGTGCTGGCGGGCTGCTTGGCTGCTCTCAGTGCACGCTGCGTGGTCCAGTGCTCTGGTAGGGGGGGCTCTCTCTTGGTGAGGGGTGGAGTTGCCCCGCTCTGGACCCCTTGTCCCTCTCCCCCAGTCCCCTTTCTTGGGAAACACCCAGAAGCGGTCAACTGGGTCAACTGCCGCCTGCAAATCAGAGATTCGCCTCTGATTCGACGCTTGGCCTCAGGCGGTCTGGGACTGGTCTCGACTGGGTCTCGACTGATTTATCATTTATGCTGCCGGCGCCGTCCAGGTTGACAAGTGTTGACAGCCTGAAGCGCAGCAAAGGTGAGTCGTGACAGCCCGCTGGATGACTTGTGGATGACTTGTCCTCTGGTAGCCAACCGATAACCAAGGAGAAAATCGCATGTCCCCTTGCCTCTAGAAAGTGGCATATCATCATGATATTTCCAGTTCACGATTCATGCTTCACGCTCACCCACCTACATACCCTGCAGAGACCCCAGTGCCAGAATGCCAGTTTTCCGCCCAAACATGGAAATGCTCAATACACTATCTGTACAGGTATATGTCGAAGCCAACGGCGCCCAAGTAACGGCGCCAAGTCGTCGTAGAGGTGGAAACATATGGTACACGCGCATCCAATCTGAGCCTCTACCTGCAGTAGGGTCAGACGGATGTCCGAGACGCTCGCCCTCCGCGCTGCTGCTTCTCCCCTTTATCTACCACACTTATCATTCATGACGGTTTGTGTACTCATAACCTGGCCTCAGCCTGCTGCGACTGCGAGGCTGACGTGGGTATCGTGGCTGGGTCGACTGTCCCTTCAACAGCAGCCTTCTCAGCCTGCCCCTCCGCAGCTTGCGGCTCGCCCTCTGCCGGCTCCTCCGACTCCAGGTATTGCCGTGGCGTGAAGGCCGGGCCGTTGCCAGACAGGTCGACCTCGGGATCATTCTCAGCCAGCTTGCGCGCATCCTCCCACAGGTAGAACCGCTCCGTCAGGACGTGCTTGATAGCGCGCATGGTTGAGCGCACCTGTGAGATAGTCATCTGTCAGCATTCCGCCCTTTCACACATGACTTCTCCAAGAAAGATAATGAAGCCCAACTCACCGTACGATCCCTCGCTTCAGCCTCCGCCTCACCAAACCCCAACTTCTGCTTTCTCCTCTCCCAATTGGCCGTAGCGATGCGATTCCTCTCCTTGACACACACCCACCAAAGCTTATGCAAATCCTCCCAGCTCTTATGCCTCAACTCCTCGACCGTCCAGGCCCGCCCATGCGCAGCATCCTGCTCCGGCGTCTGTACGACCTTCTTCCGGTCATAGAAGAACTCCCACAGCCCGTGGTTCGGATCCGTCTCGATCGGCGGCAGGGTTTCCTTGGGAACGGGCCGCGGCAGGGGCTCGTCGGACATGGAGAGACGCCAGCGTGTGCCGGTCCGGCGGATGGCGGACTCGCCGCGCTTCTTGCTGTAGTCCCGGTTGTCGCGGGCGCCGGGGTACTTGTGGCGCTTGAGGAGGGCGGCCGTCGTGGAGATAGATGCAGTCTGCTGGTGCGGGAGGAGAGCGGACAGTGTCTGACGGGGAGTGACTGCCCCCGTGGCTGTCGTCGTCTTCGTCGAAGATATCCTGCCGAGGGCGCTCATGGCGGGGCGGATCGCGGCCGAGGAGGCCATGGTGGTGAGGGATGAGGGACAGGAAGGGGTAACGATCGAGGGTATCTAGACGTAGAGGAGAGGGAAAAAAAAAGGGCTTCGCGTCACCCCGGGTCAAGTAATTGGCGTGGACTGGGACCGTCCGTCCGTCCTTCCTTCGAAGCCTGGGATACTGGACCGGCAGCAAGACCTCTCAGGTCGAGGTTCGCAGCACTTAGTCCCACGCCCATGCACTGCAGATGCGCACCTGAAAATTTGGGTGGTCCGAACGTCCCGCTTCCGTTGATCCACTTCCAGCCTTGCAGCCTCGCCGGTCGACCCGAGAGGGTCTCAGCAGCTGTTGACAGCTGGCGACAGCTGGTTGGCGAGAAGTTCACCTCGCTCCCTTCGTTCATGTGTAGCAGAACGACGACTTACAAGTCCCTCATTCAATTTGGGGACCGTTCATAATGCCATTGAGAGTTTCAACCTCACATTTGGCTTACATATACCCATAATTCATCATTTAACAGATCAGGATGTCTCTCTTTCAGTATGTTTTGCGTCTTTCCCCTCCTTACCCCTCCTAAATTTCTCCACCCCTTGAACCTGACCTCAACCACACAAAAACCCACTAACTGGTTACAAGATCCTACCGCAACCTCTCCTCCAAAGCCCGTATTGGCGTGGGGCTAGGCCTTCTAGCCTGGGGTTTTTTGGGCCTCAACTATGGCGACGAGATCGGCGAGAAACTCTTTGGTCTCAAGCCCACCGAGCAAGACAAGGCCGAGCTGGAGCGGCTCAAACCCAAGATCCATATCGTGCCTAGGGAGAAGTGAACCTCTCTGCCTCCTTCCTTGCTCGTCAGACGAGCTTCAAGAGTGTCTGTTGCTTACAATCTATTAGTGAATCATCGTCAAGTTGAAGAGGATAGAGGAGTGATTGGATGGTGGGGTACTGATAGGGTTCAGGTCAAAGTCTGAAAAGGAGTGAGAGGATGGGCTTGGGCAGCCTGATAATTGGCGCCCGAATCTTTGAATGAGATGTATCTCATGTATATCATGTACATTTCCATGAGCAAACTGCATGGGGTGGTCCAATAGGTTTCGGAGGGAGTCTCTAAGCATATCGATTACTCAAATGCTCAAGCACAGGGGGAGCTAGAACTTGAGACAGCTCAAGATAGAGGAGACAGCTGCGTGTAGAGGTTCCTAATATGGAGGCTCAGGACGTTTTTAGCAGTATAACCCCCTCCCATAAGAGGGAGCAATCGCAGCTCGAACACAGACACAGATCTCCGGCGAGGACCATCAATCTATACCACAACCTTTCTTATTCTCAAAACCTGGTTCATACTATAAGGCATCGCCACAAAAGCAGCTTGGTAGGTAGAAAGAGTAACCTAAGTGCATAGTGGAAGGGAGGAGACAATGTACATTACACCCACCACCATATCCGGACCCTTTTTTTTCCTTCCCAGTGTCCCATTTCTCTAAGCAGGCAACAGTCTTTTTCCATTTCTTCCCATGCCTTCCTTGCCGACTATACCATCATTCACCGAGACAAATCCAGTTAGTCAAGTCAAGGAAGTAGTAAGCAGTGAGGCGCCGAGAGAAGTGAGATTCGAGAAGAAAGCAGCCGCAGCAACAAGCATACTGAGACATACATACACCACACGAGCCAACTGCCCTCATGTCAAAAAGAGAGGAAAGGTAGGTAGGAAGGTGGCAGAGAAGGTCTGGAAAACAGGGCAGTCCGGTCTAGTCAAAGTCGAAGCGAACTTTACTAAAACATCACAACGAAGGAAACGAGTAATAGGTAACTTCTTCTCTTTTCATTACCAGGAGGACTGCCCCATCAATCGTGTCATTGATTCCGTTCCATCGATCGAGATCAAAAGAGACGAGAAAACGACTACATTTTGTTTCGCTTTTTCCCGAGCCAGTCACATACACACGCAAGATCGAGAGAAAAAGGAGAACCAGAAAAAAGAGATGCATGCACACAACCTGCCACTCTTTTTTTGTTCACTTCTCTCGGTCTATCTGCTGCTGCCATTTGCTGTCGTTTCGGTTTGTGAATTGTGGGAGTAGTAAGAAAAAAAAACCTCTCTAATGCAATAAGTAGCCGTTAAAAAATCTATTTATCACACCCCAACCCAGCCATCGTTGATGCAAGCAAACAAGCCACCGTGTGTCAGTCTTATGGAGGAGATGCAACAGGAAGACTTTTTGCCGATACGGATTTTTTTTTTCTTTTATGTTACCCCCGGAGAGCGAGAGACAGGGAGAGAGAGGGAACCAAAGAGATCGGTTGCACGCGCGAACCCCTTTTTTTAGATAGTTAACATTGACGGGAGCGGGAAAAAAAGCATGATCAGGAAAAAACGAGAGTAAAATAAAATGCCAAACAGTTTACCCCACACACGTTTAGACAATGGTAAGGAAAGACGACTGGAAATGCCAGAGGAGAAACGCCGGTGATGCAGAGGGAGATTGTGGCCCCAACATATTAGTGTAGGAATACCCGCGTCACATCATGGTAGTTTCTGCGGCGAAGCACGCTCCCTAAGCGGCTGCGACAGCTAATGAGGGTTCGAACGACGAAAGTGGCCGAAATAATTGTGTCATGTCAAGCGTCATATCCCCAGATGCCCCGTAGGACGCGTCAATCGCCCCAACCGAACCAAGCTCTTCTCCGCGCGAATAAGCATCCGCGATCACATTTTGCTTTGCCGATTTCAATAGGTAAAGAACGTAAGGAAACCGCTGTTCCGGTGCCACCTGCAAATCTGCCGCCCGCATGTTCTTGAGTAGGTACATCGCCAACCAGTAGAAATGGATGCCGTCCCGAGTGAAGCCATAACGGTGAGGATTGGGATTAAGTGCCGAAGTGGCTGCTTGAGGCGGAAATTGCACAGACATATCATAATCCCAATTAGCCTTGAACTTGTCCAGTGCGGTCTGGAATGTCTTGAAGGACTGCACATCCAGCAAACTGGACCCAGGATCGGCTGGCGTGGCCCTGCCGCTGTTGTTGGCGCTTTTGGTACCCTGAGCCCTGACGAACCAGGCATTGTTGGTAGGGACAGGCGTGCTCGAGCGGTTGATGATGGCAGAACCGCCTTCCAACCAGGCCTTGCGCATGAGAGAAAGCAGCGCATGGATTATGATGAACTTGCCAAATAGGTTGGTCGAGCCGGGCTGGATTTGAAAGTTGGCGTCTAGGAGAACCTTGAGAGCCATGTGCAGCTGGGGCTGGTTCCATCTGCCGGTGCCGTCAGGATTAAGGAGCTTGACAGCCTCGGGACCGCGGAGCCCGAGAGCCTTCGCGCAATCTTCGGCGGTCCGAGCTTCCCAAGCAGCGTCATCTGCAGGCAAGGGAAGGCGAATCTCGAAGGGGTCAAACTCCGGGCCAATATTGAAGTAGAGGCCGAGGGCTGTGTCATAGGTGAAGATCATGTACATGGTACGAATGCGCTTCTCCTGCTCGACCCAGCTGAGCCAGTCAAATGGGTTGACGGCTGCGCTCTGGAGAGTGAAATCAGGATGATGGACGGCGCTGTGCAGCGTGCCATTGGTCACCAGGCTCAATAGGCCAACCTTCCGGGCGGACGAGGCGATGAGAGGGAATATCTTGCGCGCCTTGTCGCGTTGCTCAGGGGTGCCGTGCCATGTGAACAAGAGCTGCGTGAGCATGATAGCCTGCAGCTCTTCGAGATCTGTCTTGTTGCTGCCAAACGAGGTCCACTCGTACTGCGGGTCCACGCTTCCGTTTTGCAGAAGAGACGCAAACATGCGAGAAGAGCTCTCGAGAGCTGCTTTGAGCAGCTCCATGACTTCACGGAGGTTGGCAGAAGAGACCCGGTTAGCATAGCAGGCGCCTACGCAGCACATGGCGGCGACAAGGCCGATGTGCGCCTCGAGTGCGCGGAATGTGGGAACGTGAAGAACGGACAAGTGGGCATGGAAGTTAGTATAACCTAGCAGGTCGGCCTGGACGTCATCGGGCTGGAAGAACGAGTCGAGGAGGGCGGAGACGGGAGAGGTAGCGGCAGCGGGGGAGGAACGTAGAAACTCGAGGATCTTGGCGGAGAGGTGCTGGTACGGATTCGGGAAGGACGAAGGAATGCCCCAGTCGAGCAAGGAAGAGGAAGTCGAGGAGTCGGCGGCGGTCGTCGAAAGGTCGCCAGAGGTCGTGCTGACCGGTCGGGGCGCAGCGGCGCCAGGGTTAGGCTCGTGAGGTTTGAGTGTTACGGTCTGCATCTGTCCCTGTCCGATATTAGGTGGGTTCGCGTAGGTATAGGCAGTGTGCGCACCCTGGAACATTTGAGACCAATCGGTCGAGCCCGACTGATTGAACATAGGCATTCCATTCTGACTCTGAGGCATGCTGTAGTTGGCCAGCTGGGGGTTGATGTTGGCGGTCATGTTGTTGGCCACTTCGCCGCTGCTGTAAGTCTGCTCGAAGCCGCCCGGGCGTGTCGTCGCGGGGGGCATGACGGACGCGGGCATGTTTCTCCTATCGCGGTTCGCGTCGTCGAGTCTGTTCATGCTGCTAGATCTCGAAAGCTGGCTCTGATCGTTGGCAAGGTTGTTCATCCCATCAGAAGCGGGAATAAGGCCAAACGGATGAACCATTCCGTCGGCAGGCATGTTTCCCATACCGTTAATATGATTCACATCGCCTTCAGTGCCCATAGCCTTCTGCTGAGCAGCAGCATTCTTCTTAACATGCGCTTGAGGGTGGGACAGGTGACTTGCTCCAGTCGGGTTGCCGCGGCGCACAGAGCACTTGATGAAGTGGCGCTTGAGGATGTCGCTGCGCGAGAACGTATCGTGGCAGAGCACGCACATGTACGGGCGGTCGCCGGTGTCTGCAAGGGAAGAGTTGGTCAAGTCGTTGTCATGGTGAGGGGGGGATATCAAGTCTCAATTAAAAACCAAACACGACGTGTATGCACAGAAGGGGCACAGGGAACCACTTACGTCGCAGGAGATGGCGCTTGAGGTGCTTCGCGTGCAGGTAGGTCTTGGTGCAGTGGGGGCACGGGAACTTGCCGTCGGCATCCTTCTGCGGGATCTGCGTCTTGGCTGCGGAAGAGCCGGCCGGGGG
>JAAFKN010000149.1:0-19603 GCA_011800035.1 Thermochaetoides dissita | reverse complement strand
AGCTTGCCTACGGTTATGGCTATGCTCCTCCCATGCTTCCTCCCCCTCACCACATGGCCCATCACGGCCATGCTGGTGGCCATGGTCGCATGGGCGGTTCTGGCGTTGTTCCCTTCCGTGCTGGTGACTGGAAGTGCGGTAACGAGGTCTGCGGCTACCACAACTTCGCAAAGAACGTTTGCTGCCTGCGTTGCGGTGCCAGCCGTGCTGGTGCTGCTGTCGTTGCCGATTCTGGTTATCCTTCCCCGATGGACCCCCCTTCTGCCTACGGCATGGGCCAGTCTTCCATTGGTGCTACTCCGGGTCCTGGGCCTTTCGGCTCTGCCGCCGCTGGCTTCGGCTCTGGTGCTGGCTACAACCAGCACTTCGGCGGTCCCCCGAGCACTTATGCCCTGCCGTCTGGCCTGGGCGGCGGTGCTGCCCCTTACCCTCCCCTGAATGCTCACTTCGGCCCGGCTCCGGGTTCGCACTCGGCTGGCCCGTTTGACAGCCGCGCGGCCGAAGCTGCATTCCAGTCTGCTGGCAATGGTCCTGCATCTGCTGGCCCGGCGAACAACTTTTACTCCCAGAACGAGTCGGATCCCTTCGCTTTCCTCTCCTCGGGCATCAGCAGCCTGTCTGTCAGCAACCAGGATGCTCGCCAGAATGGCGGCTCTGCTCCTCCGAGCAAGTCCCCCGCGTAAATATGGGTCGACTATATGCTCGCCTAATGCCTGAAGACAGATGCACCCTTCTGCCTACTCTTTTCAACCTCGCGACTTTCTCTTAGGCAAACTTTGGAATGAGGGATAGAGATTATTTAGGCTTTGGCAATATTTTAGCAAATCTGGCTCCTCAAAGGTGCGCAGTTTATTTAATGGGGCATTTGGGATTGGAGGGGGTTCAAGTTAAAGCACGCGTAGCCGGGTGTCACTCAACTGGGTTTTCTGTTTTTGAGGACGGCGGCGGCGGCGGCGGCAAATGGGATGGATTGGTAAAAAAACCAAAAAAAAAGAAAAAAAAAACAGGTTGACAGGCCAAGAGCCGGGGGGAAACAAAACGCGCGAAGAGAAGCATGCCATTCTTACGAGGCCTGAGGGTTCTTCTCTCAATCTTGTTGGACTTGCTCTTTTGGCAATCCTCGTTTTTGTTCTGGCTCTTCTCTTTCTATTATTACTGCTCATTTTGCTCATTTTTCGTTTCGGCAACGGGGGTGAAGACAAGGTATGACACGCGGAGGTTTGGGTTGGGCTGGTTGGCAAGGCAATTCATCAATGTTCCATATCATTATCTCAACTCAGACTTTGCCTGGCGCATACGGCACACTCCACGCTTTCCCTACATTGCAACGAAACCCCTCGTTAGTCGGATCTGTTTGAGTTTTGTTCAAGGAAACCCTCAAGAAAAGGAATACTAATTTGGGAAGTCTTTTGTCGGTATGGGTAGGATGGGTGCTTGGTGCTGGGAGCTGGGGTATAGGGGTTCGGAGGTTGCTTGGGATGGGTGGAATTTGGTGGATGGATGGATGAACGGATGGGAATAGGCTGGGCTCAGGTTGCTTGGGATTCGGGTGCTGGCACGTTTACACCATCTAAACGGTTAGGGGTTGGGGTGTTGGTTGGTCGGCTGGTTGACTGGTTGGTTGGTTGGTCCCGTAGGGAAGGGAAAAGACAAAAGAATGATTAATTGAAGGTCGTGGAGTTTTTCGAGGGAGAACAGAAGGGATTGGTGAATGGGTGCATAGCGAAGGAGTGTCACAATGGGGCTATTCTTTTCGTTCTTCCGTTATACCTGGCCTTCTTTTCCCTGGATGATATGTGGTTGTTGATGCTCGTGAAGGCATATGGTTTGGGTCGGTTAGGGGATAGTCAACCCCCCCTTCTCTTACCGGTTGCAGCTTGTGTGTTTAATCTGTTTATTTTTTTTTTTCCTCTCTTGATTCAGGCCACTGTGTTGGCATCTCTTCTCTTTGCTCCGTTTTTTTGGTCTTTTGTCAACTATGTTCCACATATCATCGATCACTATCTACCTACCCACCTTTACCTATTAGCTACACTAGAAGCAGTTTGCTCCAGATTGAGTTGCGTTTCGTTCCTCTATCTCTGGGATGATGATGACAAGAAAAGGGGATGGAATGAAAAGTTCGCTGGGGGATCCGGAAAGGGAACTCGGCTGGTCGTTTTGGCGGGGGCGGCGGGAACTGGGTGTCAATCAACAACAGCACACAATATACCATTGGTATTTTCGAAAGGGGGCGCAGAAGGGGTGTCGGGCTGGCTAAGTTTCGGTGGTTTGGGCTGGTCTGGTTCCAGGTTCCATGGGGTTGGGCTGGCTGGCTGGTTGGTAGGTTGGTCGGTTGGTTGCCGGGCTAGGTTAGGAGGGAACATTTGGGAGGTTGTCATCACTATCCCTTTTGGCTGTTTGTCAATTAATGGGGTTTGTTCCCTGATTTTCCTTGTTTTGTGCCAAAGAAAGAGGCCATCTTCTCTTCGGATCATCTATAGACTGTGTCATTGCCCGTCTCTTGCGCCACGGAGTAATAAGACCGACTGCCTTGGGATCCCTTTGAGGAGACAAGGTTGCTAATATGCGCATCTTCCAACATGGATTAAGAAGATATAATGAAGGACTATCGCATATCCTATGGTCCTAGGCTACTCAAACTACCTTTTTGAGAATCGTCAAGTTAAGAACAACGTCGTGGATATCTGGATTTCGGGAATCCCAAGAGGGTAAAAGCAAGGCCTTAGAAATAGTGTTCTTAAGCCAGCATTTCCTGGGAATGTTGATGGAGATAATGCCAAACCTTAACATTATGGAAAAGAGACCAAGTCCGGATCATGACGCAAGTATCTCACTACTTGCTACTCACCTTTGTTATTTACCCTATGGGGACCTGGGTATTCGATTTCAGCGATAGGAGTTAAAGGATAGAACACGCCATGTTGGACTTCAAGTTGAGAATCAGCACAAATATCTAATTAAGGAATTACCTAAAGAGAACCTACGGATAGTTTGGCGGGATACTGCTGATGCCAGGGAGACAAGACGAAAGGAAACGCAGAGCAATAGTGATACCAGTTCCCCCCTCCAGAACGCCATTATCTTTTTTTCCCTGAAACCCGTCCCAAATCAAAGTCTGTGTAGAATCACAGAAGCCTCTCCCTTGTTTAGATCTTAGCCATGTCAGAGAAGCTGAGACATATACCGTTGAAATTCTGGGAAATGTAGTTGAACTTGAGTGAACTAAGATCAACTGAGGAGGGAGAGCTGTGAAGTAGTTTGCAAAGAATAGCGTAAAAGGAGTGGGAACAAGAACCAGGGGGGAGAGGCGAAAGCAATGATCGAGATTAGGTGTGGAGACACCTAACAGAAAGGGGAAAAGAAAGTGAAAGAAGAGAACGTTGATAAAAGAGATAGATGTGAAAAAGGAGAGAGAAACTTACATGGAGGGAATGCTGGCGGTGATTTCTCTCAGAAAGGCCGATACCGGTTCATTATCCTCTCCATTTCCTGGTCTTCAGCCTCCTCCGCGGCGAAGTACATGGCCACATCATGCTCGATCTCGATTTGAGCGGCAGTGGCATGCTGTTCTTCTTCCTCGCCTTCATCCTGCCACTCTTCCTCTTCCCCAAACTCATCCTCATCTGAAAAGTTGCCGGCGCCATTGCCTTCAAAGTCATTCTCCATTCCATCATCCTCCATCTCATCACTCTCCCACTCCTCATCACCTTCATACTCCTCTCCCTCCTCTTCCTCCAGATCCTCCTCGCCAGCCAAATATTTCTCAGGGTGATTGACATAATCATCCCAGTCGAACGCAGTCGCAAGGCTGTTCTCGCAGAGGCCATCGGCATCCAAGTTCAAGTCCTCATCTGGGTATTCCTGGTCCGCCTGAGCGAGGAGCTCCTCGTCCGTGATGGCCGTAGACCTGCTCGGTCCTTGGGCAGGGCGCTTGAATTGCTTGATGGCCGGAATACATCCGATGCTGAAGGTCGTGACGTGAGCAGGCATCTTTTGCTTCAGCTTCTCGGACATCTCGTCGAGCAGCTTCTTGTACTTCTTGCGGAAGCTGTCCTCATCGTCCCCGCTGGCCGACGACTCTTTCTCCTCCTCCTCCTCCTCCTCCTCCTCCTCGAAATTGTCGTCCCACTGACTGTAATCGTAGTACCGGCGGGTCGTGCTGCGGCGTCTCCAGAATGCTACGGGGTCGCTCGGTGGGAGGGGCTCCAGGGTGAGGTCTTTATCGATCTCGGAGTCGGGGATGTCGTTGGGGCTCGTGACGGTGGTGATGACCGGCTTGCTGTCGATGTCCATGGCGTCCGGATTGCTGCTGGTGGTAGCGGCCACTTGAATGGCGATCAGCTCTTGGGCCATGTCTTCCAGGGCGATCTCGTACACCTTGAACGTCTTGCTTTTCATGTGCCGCTTGTGGGTACGACAGGCCAGCACCTGGCGCAGGAGCTTGTCGCGGACCCTCTCGAACTCATGCTGGGCTCCCTCGATGTCCCTACAAGCTTCCATTTCGCGCTTATCGTCGTCGATGATCATTTGTCTCTCCTCCTCTGTGAGCTCGTCCCAACGCGCTTTGCGGGCATGCTTGGGCTGCCAATTCTTCCATTCGAATGGCACGTTGCCGCAGCCTCCGTTGATAGGTGCGTTGTGCATGGGCTCCCAACACTTATATATCGGGCTGAGCTCGTCGTCGCTCATGTACATCTCCTCCACCGAAGGGACCTCAGGGTCGCCCGTCTCGAGGTTAACGTGGCCGTAGATCATCATGTCGTCGATGTACTGGTGCAGAGGAAGCATCCGCCTCATCGCTTCGAGAGGGATCAGCTCGTCTGGACGCAGAAGGTGACCGTCGCCGGTGCCCCAGCCTTCCAAGTGCATGATTCCCATCTCTTCAATGGGAACGCCGCAGAGCCTCATGTTCGCGTGAACTGACTCCGGGGGAACGTCGTACCGAAGCTTGAGCGCGCGGATCTCCTCGCGCGTTGTATACTTCTTGCGGCGGAGCAGAGCCCACAGGACAGACAGGCTGGGCTGGCCCATCATCAAGCGCATGAGCCGCGTGGTCTGGGGACCACAGTATGGGTTGTTGAAGTGCAAGACAAGCTTGACCATGAATTGTTGGGCGATGTAAAGATCCTCGTCGGTGAAGAACTCCTGGTCCTTGAGAAGGTTGACCCGGGTCTCGCTGGTTGCAATGTCCATGATAACCCAGAGCTTGTGAAGGGTGAGATGAGAGCCCTTGGGCATGCGATGGCCATTCCTGGCCAGCACAGCCAGGATGTCGCGTACACGGATCTCCCTGTTGACAACCATTTGCAGCCAGTGCAGGCCGGGGATCTTGCGGACCATGCCATCTCGGTTGAAGGGCCACATGTCGAGCAAGGATGGCTGACCTGGCTTGGGCATCATTGCCTCCTTATCCAGCTCAGTCACAAGATTCCCGGCCGGATCCTTGGTGAAGTATTGGTAGTACATAGGGCTGGAATAAATGTGGGACCCGATGGGAGCCATATGGCTTGCCCAGGCGAGGACGAAGCTGCGCATCTGGTTGTTAAGAGTATTGTGAAAGTCGCGGGAGACGCTGTAGAGGCTCACAAGATCGATCGGACGGAGGTGTTTGCCAACCTCCACGACCAGCTCTGGGATTCGGCACAGATGGCGCAGGATGTTGATGCGCTTCGGCTTGGGCTGGACATGCAACTTATCCCACTCCTCGGTAGCCCTCCTCATCATTTGAATGCGCACTCGAGCGATATGCTGGAAGCGGGCCACAAGCTCAGCATCGGCTTGCTGCACCTTGGATACCTTCATGAGAGCATCCCACTCCCACTGGAACTCCTCCTCTTCTTCTCGACGCTTCTTCTCCTCTTCTTCCTGGCGGCGGCGAGCAAGAGCCTGACGTTCGTCCTCACTATTGTCCTCCTCCTCCTCTTCCTCAAAGATCTTCCTCAGAGCATCGATGTCGATCTTCTTGCGCTTGAACGAGTGGGTCGGGTTCTTGTTCATGTGCTCGATGAGAGACTGGGCATCGGGATTGATGCCCCTCGCCGCGATCTCCTCTTTAGTAGCCCTCTGGCGAGCAGCGCGGGCCGCAGCAAGCCTGGCTTGCTCGTCGGGGGAGAAGCCATTGAGGTTAAGAGAGGCGATGTTGGGCAGAGCATTGCCATCCTCGCCCATGTTGGCAGGGTTAGCCGGGTTGTTGTTTGGGTTGAAAGGAGAAGCCATAATGATGACCTTGTCTGTAGTACACAGACTACAGACAACAAGCTTGACGGCTAACGAGTAAAGACAGGCTGGTTACGAAACACTGGTTGTTGCAAATGACAGAGGTACTGGCAGTGCTCTTTCGCAACTATGGCCAGAAGGTGGCGAGGGAGAAAGAAGGAAAAAGGTGAAAGGGCCAACAGGAGAGTACAGGAAGAAGAGAAGCCACAGGACCTCGCAATAACTTCAGATCGCAAGTGCAGCTGCATAGTTGTGAATTTGAGGGGAAAGAGGTTGGGCATGCGAGGGGGATTGTGTTCCATTGCCTCAACTTGCGGGCATTCTACTCCTATTCAAGTCAACAAACAATAGGATCGCGAACAATCGAGAACAATACTACGCCACCTACCCACCCTGCCGTGCAATCGCTCTGCAAAACTGCCAGTAGCTCAATTGATCACATGAATCATGTACGGATCAGATCTTCTCCCCTTTGAAGTTTGAACTCGACACAACATTTTTTTATGTCGAGTTGTAACTGGTCACTTTCATTCAGGTGAAAACTATTTCTCATTATCTCCAGCCCAGTAACATGCACTACGATTCAAATTTTGTGTTGGGTGTAGAGTAAACTCACTGACTACCTCGGCATGTTTCTTCCCAGTTGTCTTGTTGCTGCCTGTAGGATGTTGGTCAGGGGCAAGGCGAGGGAGAGCAAAATCACCTCAATGATGGATCATGGACACCGCCTTCAGACAAAGACATATTTGGGAAGTCTGTCTGGCCTATCAGAGCTGTATCTCTACTATTATCATATCACAAATCCTGTATGCATTTGGCCCACTCGGCCCTTACTAAAGGTAGCCTCGCGACTCCATTGCCTAGATCCGTGACCATGATGATCCCCCCATTACACATCAAACCCGACATTCCGGAACTCCGTCTTTACTGCGCTCAACCCTTGCCTTGTTGCTTTGTGCTCTTAAGAAACTCGGCCCACGCTCTTCTGGTCGTCACATACGTCAACCTGCCCGGCTCAGGGTCGGCAGCGTCACCGAGAGGAGCTTTGCTCATCGATACCGGACGCGTTGCCACTGGGGTCTTCGGAGCTGGAGCTGGGTACCGAGGTAACTTCGTCTGCTTGTGCTGGCGCACAACTTGCCGCAGCATCGGCTGCTTCTTGCGGTCCCCCTTCTAATTGGACGCGTCCAGTTCGTTCATTGGCATCTCAACGTCGTCCTGGCTGATGATAGAATCAGCCACCTTCCAGATCTGGAGCAGATTGTCTTCAGCGGCGCTGCACACGAGCCATGGGTCATTCAGATTCCAGCTGAAGTCGGCCAGATGGTTGGTGTGGCCACCGTGCATGAAGAGGAGCTCCGGCGGGCCATCCTCGGCATCCTCTGGCAGCTGTTCCTCGCCCGCGCGGCTGATGTCCCAGAATATGACGCGCCTGTCGTAACTGCCGCTGCCCAGAATACTGGTCTCGACGGGGTGCCATGCCAGCGAGGTCACGGCATCGTTGTGGCCCTCGAGCGTGTGGATCTTCTGCTTGAGGTTGCGAATATCCCAGATACCGATCGTCTTATCGGCTGAGGCAGTGGCGATGAGGAACTCGGAGCGCAGGTTGAAAGCAAGGGCATTGATGGCGTCGCTGTGACCGTCACGAGCAACAACAGCGGCCCTCGTCGTCTCGGCACTCCGAACGTCCAGGATTTGAAGTGTCAGATCGTCGGAGACGGTACCAATCCAGTGCGGGACCATGGGATGGTACTGAACGTCATTGACGATATGGGTGTGGTGTGTATACCGGCGTGACGGTTTCAGAGTCTTGCCTTGCGCTGTGTTGAGATCCCTGTGCGATAAAAGTCAGCCCGATTTGTTGTACGACTCCAACTCCTGGGTCCATGGGCACGTACCAAAGCAGCACTGTCCTATCCTCACTACCAGATGCGAGACAACCAGCCACATGCGGGTTCCAGTTCAGACCAAAGCCTTCCTCCTTATGGCCGACCAACTCGATCTGAGGATTGGGGGTACCCGTGGGCTGCAGACTGTGCTTGGTGCGATCGTAGATCAGGACCTTGCCATCAACGGCAAGCGTTGCGATAATATCAGGGTTCTGGGGCTGGTAGCGTGCCTTGTTGACCTCGCCAGGGTGATCGATCTTCTGGACAATGTTGAACTTGATGACAGGCGGCTCGCCAGATGACGCCTTGCCCCCATAACCACCAATCTCACCACGCTCGTCGTCATAATCGCGCGGGTTGGGATCGACCGATTTCGGGATCTCTACCTCGGCGATCTGGAGGTAATTCGGCTTGCCCTCTGCAGTATGGGTGCCGATAAGCAGCCTGTGGACTTTGTAGTTCTTCTCTTTTACGTCCTTGACATCGGGAAACCACTGTGTGGTCAGGGTGGGCCACTCCAGGGCCGTGCTGGGAAGAGTTAGCAGGCTTGGCCCTCTACAGAGTGCAACAAGCTCACGTACCTCAGGATCATGTCATAGAGAAACGGACTGTTCTTCTTCCAAGTCTTGTACTCTGGTCTGGATCAGTATTTGCCTGTTAATGAAAGTGGTTGCTGCCCTGCGAGAACCACCTACCCTCATTGATGAGCCGTTGCTCCATGTCGGCATCATCCTGATCGTCGAGAGCGACTGTACAGACGGTTAGCTGGTCCATCTCAAATCAAGAGCTCGAATTTGGGACAAGTGATAGAAGGATGAGGGCGAGCCAGACCGTCATGATCATCAATTACGTCGGCGGGAGGCATTGTGGCGGCGAGGCTGTGAATCCTGCTCTTTTGTAAAGAGATTCGGTATAGGGCTTGCCTTGTAAGAGATTCTGCGAAACGCCGAGCTCTAGGGTTGAATTAGAGCAGGTACTAGGTAAACGGATGTCTGAAAGCGTGGCTGACACCCGCTGTTTAGTGTTTAGATGAATTGCGGGGTGACGGTTGGAATTGAGTTGGAGTGGTGTTGCAAGGACAAAGCTTGGTAGGCAAGGTAAAACGCAGATCAAAGCCCACGGCAGCGCACCGCGAGACGCGATCTCTTAATTGCAGCGGCGTGTGTGGAGCATGGAACGTGCCCACGCGAACTTCGGTCGCCCGAACGCGCCAATCCGAATTTAGATTAGCGGGTTGTCAGCGGAACCCGAACCCTGGGGAATGCCCAGACCAGGCTGAGGCAGGCCCAGCGGGTGCCGCTGTGCTGGGCAGCGCCGCAGAAGGCTCACGCTCAGATTTAGAGTGGGGCAATCTGGAACCCCAAAAACTGCCAGGTGGGGCAGCGGCGCGTGGGCCGTGCACAGTGCAGCGGACAGGGGGCAGCGGGCGAGAGAACACCTCATCGGGCATCTAGCAGCTGTCGGGCAGTCCTGTTAGGCATGTGGTGTGCTGTCTCTGGTGACTGATCCGGAACAGGCCTTGCTTTGTGAGTGGCCAGTTACCGTCCCCAGCCGCTGCCGAAGGCGAAAACTAGGGGCACAGAACAACCCAGAGCCCAGTGGCTGTCCAAAAGTAACCCTGCAGTCCTGTACAGACACCTACCACACCTACAACCCACTGTGCCTACCTTCCTCTCGACAGCACCCTTGCTTTGACTTCTTCCCTTCTCCCACTTTTCTCCTCACGATAGTAATACTCTTTCTCCCTCACATTCCCTTAGTCGCGATCGCCGGCCCCGCTGCCGCTTTCCCTTGCTACCGTATACATATTCCTTTCCAGAAGACGATTTACGTGGAGTCAGCGCATTGAGTTGGATTGCCCCAGGCCTCCATCCCCCGCACCGACCCGCTCCACTGTCGAGTCCTCTTCTCTTCGCTGGACATTCCACGACCCGACCGACTCACTCACCTAAGATTTTCCTCGCTTTTGTTGTTTTCGAGTTACCCAGCGAAACAAACAGCCCGGGCCGTTTTTAGTCAGCGCCGGCGCCATATACGCCCTTTTGCGCATTCTGCTTTCTTAGCTTTGTGCCACTCGAGGAGCAGCCGTCGCCCTCGCCGTCGCCCTCGCCGTCGCCCTCGTCGTCGCCGTCTCTGACCGAGTCTCCCAACATCCGTCCGACGCCTGTAGGGATTCCAGCGCAGTGTCGCGCGACTCGTCTCAGCCATGGGGTAAGTCGATTACATGATTACAGGCAGTTCCGTGGTCTTGTCCCCATCTTGCACACTGTTGCTGACCTCCATCGCTCAGTGTCCCTAAGTTCTTCAGGTGGCTCTCTGAGCGCTACCCTGCCATTTCACAGCTCATTGCCGAGAACCGGATTCCCGAGTTCGACTGTCTCTACGTGCGCGAGCCTCCCGGAAGCCCGAATTGCTTCTTGACCCACAGTTCCCCCGCTGACCGTCTCTCATAGTTGGACATGAATGGCATCATCCACAATTGCACACACAAGGATGTTGACGATGTGCACTTCCGTCTTACCGAGGAGGAAATGTTCATTGCCATCTTCAACTACATCGAGCACCTCTTCGGGAAAATCAAGCCGAAGAAGCTCTTCTTCATGGCTGTCGACGGCGTTGCCCCGCGCGCCAAAATGAACCAGCAGCGCGCGAGGCGCTTCCGGACCGCTCTGGATGCTGAGAGGGCCCGTGAAAAGGCTCTCCGCGAAGGCAAAGAGCTCCCCAAGGAAGAGCCCTTTGACAGCAACTGTATCACGCCAGGTACGCATGCCCTGCCCCGTCTTTCTAATGCTGTTCGCATTCGTTGTTTCGTCCGCCGCTGACTCCTCCATCTTCTTCTTCTACCAGGCACCGAGTTCATGGCGAAACTTTCCCTGCAGCTGAAGTATTTCATCAACAAGAAGGTCTCCGAGGACAGGGATTGGCAGGGACCCGAGATTGTCCTCTCCGGCCATGAAGTCCCCGGCGAGGGAGAGCACAAGATTATGGAGTACATTCGTAATGCCCGTGCCCAGCCCGACTACAACCCCAACACTCGCCATTGCTTGTACGGACTTGATGCCGACCTTATTATGCTCGGTCTCTTGAGCCACGATCCCCACTTCTGTCTTCTCCGTGAGGAGGTGGCGTTTGGCCGCCAAGCAAAACACAAATCCAAAGAGCTTGAGCATCAGAACTTTTATCTCCTGCATCTCTGCATAGTGAGAGAGTACCTGGAACTGGAGTTCCAGGAGTTGAAAGAGCCGGGTGCAATACCTTTCCCGTTTGACATGGAAAGGGTTATTGACGACTTTATCCTCATGGCCTTCTTTGTCGGCAACGATTTCTTGCCGAACCTGCCACGCCTTCACATCAATGAAGGCGCCTTGGCCCTCATGTTCAAAATATACAAGAAGGTGCTTCCCAAGTGCGATGGCTACATCAACGAGAATGGCAAGGTTAATCTTGACCGTCTCAAAATCCTCCTGGAGGAATTGGAGCAGGAGGAATATCGCTTTTTTGAACAGGAGCACGAAGATACCGAGTGGCTCCAGGGCAAGAAGATGCTTGAGAACAATGAGGCCGAGCAGGCAAAGGCGAAGGCCAAAGGAAAGCTCATTATCAGCCCGAGCCAGATGGTTTTGTGGAAGCAGAAGATTCGTAAATGGCTGCTCAACAGTACATCTCCGACTCTGGATCTTGGCGCCGATCTCAATGCGGCCGACCGCAAGTTTGTCGAGAGCCTTGCTGAGGCTGCTCATATCGAATGGGCTACCAAGCCAGACGATGACGGTATTCGGCATCTTGTCCTGTCCCGTCCAGTCATGGACGAAGATGATGAAGAGGATGAAGAGGCCCACGCGGCGCTTTACCGCATTACTAAAAGATACGACAAGGCCCAGGTGCTCGATCTTACCTCGGAGGAAGCCAAGGCTGCTGTCCAGGAGAAGTACAAGCAGAAATTCCAGGAATGGAAGGACAAATACTACCTCTCGAAGATGGATGGCTGGACTCCGCAAAACCTGGAGCAGGAACTGAAGAAGATGGCCGAGAATTACGTACAGGGTCTTCAGTGGGTGTTATATTATTACTACCGCGGTATTGCCTCTTGGCCTTGGTTCTACGGCTACCACTACGCCCCCATGATCTCGGACGTCGTGAAAGGTCTGGATGCAGACCTCAACTTCAAGCTGGGCCAGCCGTTCAGGCCGAACGAGCAGCTCATGGGCGTTTTGCCGGATCGCAGCAAGAATATAGTCCCCAAGGTCTACTGGGATCTCATGACCGATCCGAACTCGCCCATCATCGACTTTTACCCTCGCGAGTTTGAGCTGGATCTGAACGGCAAGAAGATGGACTGGGAAGCTGTCGTCAAGATCCCCTTCATTGACGAGAAGAGGCTTCTGGAGGCCATGGCCCCCAGAAATGCCTTGCTCACTGAGGAAGAAAAGGCACGCAATGAGTTTGGCGTGCCCCTCAAGTTCACATACTCGGAGGATGTGGACTTTGTTTATCCTTCTTCGCTTGTTGATGTCTTCCCTCCTATTTTCCACTGCCACTGCGTCGAGAACATCTTTGATCTTCCTCCTATGGAAGGTCTGGAGTACAGGGCCGGCTTGGCCGAAGGCGCATTGCTTAATGTGGAGGCTCTGGCTGGCTTTCCAACGCTGGCTACTTTGCCATACACGGCCAGCCTTGCGTTTCACGGTGTCAATGTGTTCCAGCAAGAAAGCCGTAACGAGAGCATGATTGTGCGCCTGACCGATTCTCATTTGCGCACCAAGATTGACACTGCCAAAGTCAAACTCGGCCAGCGTTGCTTTGTTGGATATCCGTTCCTGCAAGAAGCAAAGGTTGTGGCCGTGTCTGATGAACTGTTCGAGTACACTCTGGCCAGCGATAGCAGTGGCCAGATTATTGAGAGGCACCATACCCCCCGTGAGATTGAAGACTGGAATAAGAAGGCCGAGAGGATCGAGAACTTCTACAGCAAGCGTTTGGGCATCCTGATCGGGCCCGTTGAATCCTTGGTGACTGTCCATATGCTCAAGGGCCTGAGAAAGACCGACGAAGGCGCTACAGTCAAGGAGTATGGGGAGGTTCCGGGAATGGAGACCGACTACGCCGCTCAGATCATTGTCGATGAAGTCGTCAACGAAGATGAGCGCTTCATCGAGCAAGCTGCGCTCCCGATCGAGGAAGAATTCCCGGTCAAGTCCATTGGATTTTTCGTTGGCGACTACAGCTACGGCCAGCCTCTGAAAGTCGATGGCTACACTAAGGATGGCAAGCTTTCCATCTGGCTGGCCGTTCCAGCCAGGCGCGAGCCCGAGTTCGCAAAGCAGATAATTCACGAGGCACAGAGAAGCCAGCTCTATCAACCCTCGTACATGGTTGCAAAGCAGTTGGGCCTCCATCCTCTGACCCTCAGCAAGATCACATCGGCGTATTATGTCCGGACGGTTGGTGATCTACGGGTCAACTTGGGCTTGAACCTAAAGTTTGAGGGCAAGAAGCAGAAGGTGCTGGGCTATTCTCGAAAGTCTGCTACCGGCTGGGAGTTTAGCCACGCAGCTGTGCTTTTGATCAGCGAGTACATGCGGCGCTTCCCCGATTTCTTTGCGGCTATTGTGAAGAATCCATCGGGCTCCGAGTTGAACGAGACGGACCTGTTCCCTGATCCCGCCTATGCGACTGTCAGAGTTAAGGAGATCGGCGCCTGGCTGAAGACGCTGAAGACCAGCTCGATGGAGCGTGTTCCTCTCGATGCAGAGCAGCTTGATTCCGACGTCGTTATGCGGCTTGCCATGAAAGCCGATGAACTCGGCCTGGGCAACCAGCAGACCACGCCCAAGAGGCTGACTGGTGTTCCGCGTAATGCTGTCATCCGACCGGAGGATGCCGAGCATCGCCTCGGCAATCAAGTCTTTTCCCTGGGCGACCGCGTTGTCTATGTTGCCCAAAAGGGCAAGGCCCCGATCGCGTTTAGGGGCACGGTTGTTGGCATTAGTAGGACGCCGACCAACAAGCTCATCGACGTCGTCTTTGACGTCACCTTCCTGAGCGGCACCACGCTTGGCGATCGTTGCCCACCATTCCGAGGCCAAACTGTGCCATCCAACGTTCTTCTCAACCTGACCAACCGCCAGCTCGTCGTGGAGACCAAGGCAGGGCAACTTCGCAGGGCCCCCATCAACCCCTCAGTCACAACTCTGACTGCTCACGGCGGCTACATGTTAAATGGCAAGAGGTATCGCGACGCTCCCGCTCCGCCCCCTCTGCAGGCTCCTTACCGCAACGTTGTCAACGGCACAGCCAATCCCCGCGGTGGCACCACTACCTCTCGCGGCGGCGGTCGTGGTGGCGGTCGCAACGGCTCTCCTGCACACGCCAACCTCTCTCATCGTCCTGCTCCTCAGCACCAGAACCACCAACCGCAGCAACCTCATCTCCAGCAGCAGATCAACGGCCATCATACCCCTGGCGGCGCCCGCGGTGGCCGTGGTGGCCCCGCCGGCACCCTTTCGTTCCGGGGAGGTCGTGGAGGTGGCGCTCCCCGCGCCGGGTTCGCCACGCCCCACCGAGGCGGCGGTTACGCCATTCCTACTGCTCGTGGCGGCGCTGGCTTCGTCCCTGACAAGGTTGGTGCTGGTATCTCGCACCCTGCGTCGGCCCCGCCTATGTACTCTGCTGTGCCGCCCCCGCCGAACCTGGATGCTCCTGCTCGTGGAGGTGGTCGAGGACGTGGGCGTGGCGGCGTTGCTCGTGGCGGTAATCGTGGTGGCCGCGGTAGGGGCGGGGCTGGTCGCGGTAGTGTGCCGGCTGCTCAGGCGGCGTCTCAGCCGCCTCAGGTTGCGGCGTCCGTCTCGCAGGGTTAGGGGACCTCGGGATGGGAGGCTGCTGAGGGGAGTGACCAGACTGGAGATGAGATGTGAAGGGTTTCGGATGAAGAGAATGGCGGTCTGAAGATGGATGAAGAACAGAGTGTGGCATGTTCTTGATACTTGGGCATGTTGAGATAAGTTGTCGTTCATGGCATGTCGGGACACAAGTCGATCGTCGTCATTTGGGTGAGATTAAAAGGCTCTCTCGGGAGGAGTTTGTGGTTCGTTTTGGGGGGTAGTCTTGTTTCACTCATCTACTTGGCTGACGGGTGTGATGATAATGTACGGATATTGCATGTGACGCTACTGTAGCGGTCTTGATCATTGCAAAAGGGTCATCATAGGGAGGCAAGGGGGCATGGGATAGCGGACACGATACCACGATACCCCGGCGGCGGCATTCTCTCGAAAACATTCACTCACTGATGAGCATGGAATGGATAGAGAGGTAGTCCTATGAAATACAGCGATGATCATTCCTAAACAAACAGAAAAGAACCAATTTATATTTGTTTTTGTTGCTGATCTACCTGACCCAGACCCTAACACTAGCCTGCTTTCAATGGCTCGTCTCGACCTTCCTCCTCCCCCCTTCTTCCATCTTCTTGATGGCTGGCAAGGAGAACCTCTTGCTAACATTCTTCTTGATGGCCTTCCACTTGAAAAAGTCGGTGTTCTGGTTCCAGGTTAAGACGCCGACCCACGGCTGCACGTTGTAGTGCACGCGCAGCACCACGTCCTCGATCTCGGCCATCTTGCCGGAGGGGTGGGTGATTTGGTACTTGGGGCGCTGGTTTCTGATTGAGAGCTTGCCGCTATTTGGTTGTTAGTCTATAATCCTCACTCTGACCGCGTGAGATATTGGGGCAAACGTACCGGCTAGGGTCGATGGACTTCCCCTGAGCGCTGCGGATCAGCTTTTTCTTGGCGATGGGGCCCAGGTTCGCCAGGTGGTCGGCGCTAGGGGATGTGATAATGCTGTCCCAGATGACGGCCTGGTTGGTGGCGTTCTGACCGGGAGCGGACGGCCACTCGGCCGTCACGTACACGAAAAGTTGCTTGGTGTTCCAGGTGAAGAGTGACGACAGGTCGGCGTCGAGGGAGAACTTGATGATGGCGTATTCCTCCTTCTTGGGGGAGTAGTAGTGTGGTCGGCCTTTGACTCTGGGAGGGGGAAGAATGTTAGCACCCGGTTCTACACACAAAGTGCCTGGTCTGGCAAGAAAGAGCCGGGCCAACTTACACTTGGACATTGGTCGGCTTGATCACGCCCACGCTAGGGGTGCGCGGCGCAAGGAAGTCTGTGGCAGCTATGAGGGCAGCGACAACACAGATTACTGTTGTGAAGAACCCGAAGGTGTTTTGGACGCGGACGAGGGATGAATACATGGTGGGCGACGGGGTATGACCGTATGTCTGTCTCTAAGTTTTAAGAATGTTGGATCTTCTTAGTTCAACAACGGGCTCGGGGCCTTAGTTGAGTGTAGAATAGTGTGGAATTGGCCTCCCGTAATCCGTATGCATGGGAGAGATATGGCGATCGTCACCTTGGCCCTGTCATGGGCCAAATTCAAATTGCAGTTCTAAGCACGGCGCCGGAACGGTCGTCGTGTGTCAAACTGCAGGCTCGAGGTCGCTTTTTGATGCTCGCGATAACGATGAGGCCAGATCGCACACTGGATTCATGCATCAATCGGGGTCCAAACCAACAAGGTTCATACAGCCCGGGGGTTCAGCTTGGCGCAGCAGACCCACCATATAGATGGTGGGGCGGATATTCAAGGGTTAGGGTTGTGTTAGGCTGTAAAGTGGGCAATGATGCAACTAACACATGGACCAGCTTCCTCTATCATCGTCACCGTTGTTGTCGTCGTCGCTGCTTCACCTCTCCTTTCCCCCTTTGCAGCCACAACTGCCTGCTTAACCGTGTCAGAGCAAAATGCATCCAGCCGAGTAGCACAATGGGCGCAAGCGATTCTAAACTCGTCTTCAAGAAGGGCATCTTCCGCCTGTCGGAAGAGCGCCACATTCCATCTGACGACCCGTCCTGGGCCGCGGTGAGTCTCGCGTCGTCGCAGCTGCGGAGACCGCTTGTTGTCGCAGCAACTGCTGTGGGATGCACTGTACTGACTTTAGACATCTTAACAGTTCTGGGAGCTTCCCGAGTCAGCCGAGGACATCTTCAGCCTCTTCGCCCCTGCCGACATCCGGCGCACCCGTGACAATGCCCTTGAGAACCTCGAGACGCTAATACGGACCGTGACGGGGCATCTGTTCATGCTTCGACACCATCCCTCCTTTCCTGACCCCGAACTAGCCCCAGACCGAGAGGCACTCAACTGTATCCGTGTCCTGACCCGCATCCTCCCGTTTATCTATGAGAAGGAAGCCTTGCGCGAGTGGGAGTACCGTGTGTTTTGGACCCCTCGTCGTAGGAAGACTCGCAAGGCGTCCATTGCCAACGAGGTCTTGTTCGATGGAGGGGCCGCGGATGCAGACGGAAATATCAAGACACCGGCAGAGGATTATGAGGAATTGAAGCCGCTGGCAGAAGAGCTCATCGACACCCTGCTGGACTTCCTCTTCTTCTCGGACTTGACCGTCCCCAAGGCGCCGCATGGCAAGCCGAAGGTCACTTATGCCATTTGGCAGAGCGGTGTGGGTTGCAACACGTCAATACCTACCACCAAGGACCATGAGAATAATCGGTGTGAGGTGTTGCGTCTGCTGTTGACACTGGCCAGCCAGAGCATGTACTTGTCGCCGAGTGTCCTGCCCCAGCAGGGAGTCAAGGCTCTCACTTACATCTGCACTTGTCCTGACAAGCAGACTGTCCTCTCCGTGCTATGCTCTCTGCTCAATACCGTCAGTTCCCCTCGCCCGCCAGCTCTTCCCTTCGAAAGAATGGCGTAGCTAACCTCTGACTAGACCCTCAAGTACAACCCAGCAAGCTGGAGGGTACCATACAATACTCTCGTCTTCAAAGACCCCAGGGAGGTGCTTGTCACATATGCCCTTCAGTTCCTTCTGGCGACGCTGCTCTACCCCATCCCTGAAGAGCCGGGCCTCCCAACTCCCAAGAACTACTACCGCCACTACCTTGGCCGCCTCCATCGGCCCCAAGACTTCCAGTTCGTCGTGGACGGCATCACCCGTGTCCTGAACCAGCCCCTGCATGCTACGGCAGCCTTGATTCCTGGTTCCCAGACTGCGGTGCGGTTCGCCCCTGAGATTATCATGCTCTTCTGGGAGATTCTGCAGTGCAACAAGCGGTTCAGGGCTTTCATCGTGGACACGGAGAGGGCACATGATTTTATCATCTTGATCCTCTTCTATGCTCTCGAGTACAAGACGGACACGTCCAAGCAAGGAGTCGTCCGGATGTGTGCCTTCATCTTGCAGACGCTCAGCGTGGCGAAGAACTTTGGTGTCAACCTTAACAAGGCGTTTGAGGCGCAGGATACCCTCCCTCCTGCTATTCGCATTGCGGGTTTCAAGGGCACATATGCAGACTTCCTCATCCAGGTATGTTGAGGCTCCAGAGCTTGATGGTTTACATTGAACCCAGACTAACCGATCCAAGTCCATCTACAATCTGATCACCACAAGCCAGGGAAAGCTCACGGCAATCTATCCTGCGCTCTTGGCTGTGATCAACAACATCGCCGCCTATCTCGAAGGGCTGAGTGCAACCACATGCTCCAAGCTCATCCAGTTGTTCAGTTCCATGTCCTCACCTTCCTTCCTGTTGGCCAACGAGACGAACCATCGTCTGCTGCGGTCGTTGCTCGAGGCTATGAATGCCATTATTGAGCACCAATATGAGAGTACGTTCATGAAGCTAATCTCATTTCAGACCCAAGAGCTAACAAGTTGCAGAAAACGCCCAATTCATCTATTCAATCCTCAAACACAGAAAACGATTCGAAGCCCTGCGGTCTTTCACTCTTGAAAGCGGCCAGGAAGAGATCGAGCGGCGCAACCGGCATCGCAAGGACAGCGGTGCCGACCCCTTCGAGCCGAGCTCGACAAGGACCTCGGTCGACAGCGTTAGAAGCCCGACGGCACCACTCTCTCGAGCTCCAACCCTCGGCGACGTCCCCGAGGACGGCACGTTCGCCATCGGCGACGAGTCCGACAGCGACAACGACAACGAAACCGAGGAGACACGCCCCACACCCGCCACATCGACCCCCAACGACACCCCCTCCGCAGCGGCTTCCTCAGCAGGCGACGCTGACGACGTGCCCCGGCAATTGCAGGGCATGTCGGAGAAGGCGCGCGGCAAGCTGCCGGCAGGCTCGTACCCGCACGATTTTACCTTCTCCCGGCAGAATAGCACCACCAGCCTGAGGAGTTTGTCTGGGCCTGGGTCTGCGAGCGGAGTGCATCGCCAGACAAGCGGCTCATTCGAGCCCACGGCGCAGTGGATCGATAGCTGGCTGCCTGAACTCCCGCTGCATACCATCTTGACTGTCCTCCAGCAGTTGTCGGCGCTACTCCCGCGGCAGGCTATCCCCTCTTCTACCTCATCAACAGCCCCATCCTTACAAAGCTTCTCATCTGCTACTACCCCCGAACATGCCCCAGCCATCCCATCATCCACCCTCCTCTCCCAAATCCGCACCACCC
>JAAFKN010000148.1:0-19612 GCA_011800035.1 Thermochaetoides dissita | reverse complement strand
TCCGCAATATATGTCAAAATCGCCCCCTTGTGCGACGGATCGAGAATATCGTTCGGGTCGTCCGGGTTCCAATGGAACCAGCGGAAGGTCAGTGTGTCGCCGGCGTTGGCCTTGACGAATTCGGGGACGGGGACGCCGCCGCGGGTGTTGCAGACCAAGTCCGGGCTGACGAGGTCTTTGACGGGGGAGTTGGAGAGGGGAGTGCGGATGGATTTGTTACGCCCGTCGAGGAGGGGCTGGGAGTTGACGGCGACGCCGTAGAGCATGGCGTGGGCGGAGGCCATGGGGAGGAGAGTGAGGGTCAGGGCTGTGAGGGTGAAGGGCAACATAGTTATTTATTGGGAAGTTTTATAATTGGGGGCTTAAAATGTAAAGAACGGTCAAGGTCAATCATGGTGGTCGTCAAGCAGTGATGAACATCAATTGCTCATATATCATCGTTGAATTAGTCTATGCCATGGCTGGATAAGGCCTACACGGCGGCTTACACACAGGCCTCCTGAAGGCTGGGGCTCTAGGGAGCCTGTCACCGGCTCCGAGACCACCTAGTTCGGCCACATTCCTCGCGAAGCTGACACGTCCACGACGCGCGAAATGGGCCTGTGGGCTGAATAATCACGACAAAGCCATCCTAGTGCTGAAGTAGCGAGATCAACTGATTCTAAGCTGATACCACACCGTAGACGTTTTTGTTCCGTCTCGAAGGATACGGACTGAAGGACGAGCGGTTTCTCTGGGTCGCGGGTCGGCCGTCCCGAGGGATGTGTCCGGTCGATCCTGAGAAACAGTGTGAAACGGCCGGGTAGGCCGTCGACCGCGACCGCAAAGCTTTTGCATCGAGCTGGTTTCATGAATGGGCGAGCAGGCTCTGGATCAGGATGTGTGAGAATCTGGCACACTCCTGGAGTCCCTGGCTGGGCTTATTCACATTCTAGCCGGTCGGAGAATTCAACTCCGATGACTCTCCAAGCCATAAACTGTACGGAGCACCATCGGCTGTAGCTTACGATGGCATTCTGAGCGCAATGCTTCAGAACCTGACGTCTGGAACCAGTAGTCTGCGGTGCTGGATTCCAACATCGCAGCTGTATGAGCTCCGCTGGGACCTGGGACTCGACATGGGCATTCTGGTCGTAAGTCTAGCGGCTGGCTGCGATACCCGCTGCGCATGCGTGCCCGATTAGGGGTCCCTAGCTCAACTTACACCGTCACAGCCCATGGGAGATTTGGGCGCATAACACGTCCAGTTATGGGCGTGTACTCAATTCATGCTGCTTTGGCGCAGCAGATGTCGGTTTATCAGGCGTCGGCCATTCGAGACTCGCTCACGGAGTATCCATCGGACTCGCCATCTGCACCGGCGTTGGCCGATCTGACCGAGGAGTCTCATTCCTAACTCTCTGCCTGTCCTGCATTGGGTGATACATCACTCTCGGGTCGTTGTATTGCACCAGTCGATCCCAGTCCTCCAGCGTCTTACAAGGGCTCCTCAACCAAGCCCTTAGCTCATGCAGAAACAACCGGGCGTTATCGCGGCCCAGGAACTCGGACACCAGCTCCTCTGCCTGGCCAGCACTCCCCTGGGTATCCATAGCCTTGAGGATAGCCACAATGTATTCTAACAGGAACTCAGCCCGGCAAGGCCTTTGCACGCGCACCACGTTCTCTACCTCCCTCCAATCATCATCATCATATGTATAGAGAAATCGGAAGACGCGTAGCTCTCGTCGGATAAACATTCTCGCGCGGGAGACAAGCTCAGGCTCGGTAGCGAAGCGCTGTGGTGAAAGCTCAGTATATCTCATGCCGGGCGGTTGACGACGGTTGGAGCCGACATGTAGGGAGTACAGCCCGTAGCGGTAGACCATCCGCCGTCTGCGGATGGTTTCGTCTTCTCGAGTCGCAGGGGACCGCGGCCGACGGCGATGAAGTTGCTCTTGCACACGGCGACGGACGGTTCCTTCGACACGTCGGACAACGAAGGGGCCTTGTTGGGGTTGTTGGTCCTTTGTCGGCGCGCTCTGCGGGACGGTGTAGGCCTTGCGATGCTTCCCGTCTTCACCCGGATCGTATCCGACTTCGGCAACGTCGCTTTTGCAAAGTGGGCAGTTCGCGCACGTCTCGAGCCAGGTTGCCAGACAGACAAAGTCGAAGTTGGTGTGGCCGCAGGGCTGCGCCTGGCAGGGCTCCGTCAAGTCGCCCAGGCAGATGACGCAGCATTCCCTCTCTGGGGCGCCATCTGCCGCCGACGCCGTCGAGATCTGTTGGAGGGTGTCTTGGAGGATCTGCGCGCGCTCTACTTCATTGTCGCTCATGGCAGGAATGGCTGCATTGTCCTCGTGATTGAAGGAGCTCTGTTGCCGATTGGATAGATTGTGTGGCTGCCGCTGGAGGGCGTTCTGGAGAACATGCACGGAGCTACCTCGGTGCGGCTGTAATCGCTGGGGTATTTCGATAATGCGTAAGGGCCAGCTGTAAGATACACGCAGATTGGCACAGAATACTACCTCGGTTTGGCAGCAACGAACTCTCCACAGTGGAGGGACAAATATAGCGCAAGGTAACACGTCCAAACTACAAGAAATTACCATTTAATGGATACCATTGAGGCGCTCGCCTCCTCAGCTGTTATGTCTCCTCAGGTTGCTAGCCAGATGCTTTCCCTGCCAGGAACTGTGCTCGATCCGGGCGTTACATGCTTGTACCTTACCATGTTGTATATGTTACACATGAAAATTTCATGGGCTCCTTTGACAGAGCGACCGAGAAAGTTGGCTTGCGATGCTTTGTCTTAACTGCCCTCTCTGGGAAGAGCAGGCTAGGGAAAGCCTTTCATTATATGCAGTTGGGACATGATCGCAAGCTCAACAAAACATGCCCTCTTGCGGTTCAGCTTCCGCTAGATCATTCGGCTTGTTGGTATGGGAATCGCTCCAATCCAGGTTGGTCTGCCTGTGGTACCGTGAGGAGAGCTAGCATTGTCACCGCACAGCACTTGAATCATCTTTGTGACTAAAATGATCTAGCATAAAAGACCAACTCATCACCCCATCTTTTGTCTTGCTCAGTGGACTCGTTAATTACTCTAGCAAGCTCAGATATTTGTACCCATGCTCCTTGTTTCCACAGTGTGACGCTAGTCTTGATAATCTCAAATAGTTCCTCCACTATCTCGCACCATATTCCTGGTCAGAACTGACTTCAGATTCCCATACAGAAACTTTTAGCCATGGCTACATAGCAGCATAGAGAGCTTCGAACTCTGGCCTTATAAGAAGCTCGATTATATTGACCGCCATCTACTCTTGAAAGAGAACACCAACTGCTGCGAGAGGGAGGAGATCAAGGATTCTTGCCACAGAGGAGGGTCACATTACACCACAGATGAACGCCATCACCGAATGACTCTTCATGAGGTCGTGGTTGATGACAGCGGTAAGTTTCTTGGACCAGTGGTGTGACTGCTTACTGACATGTACCTCGTCTACGAGGTCTCAACATAGCCAGACGTACAGTCTACGACAACGGCCAACTGTCAAGGCTACTTTGGCCAACGGCTCAATATCACCGATATCATCTTGAACTTGAAAAATATGGGAGAGCCGCCACTTATAAGACTGCCATAACGTTCACGTCAACTATCGTAGCTGCATGTGGCTTACTCGTTTAGGCGTAAACGTTACCCTGAAGACGTTGGATTTTGCACTTTCAATAAAGTATTTGAGCCAAACAACTGCGAGGAGGTAGGCCTTCGGAATATCATCCATTTAATTGAACCTTGCAGGGCACTTACCTCTGCCGATATCCCATGGAGCTTCCGTCACATTGCAGTATACCAGCATCTGGGTCCCGAACGAAAGGAACCCTACTTCCATACTTTGAAAAGATATAAAACACTCAAACGTGAAATGGATGCCATACACGAGATGTTGAAAGGCAGGGAATACCGTGTAAGGGATAAAGTGCGGAGTTGGGAAACAGGCCAAGCATACTCAATCCTAGATGCCATCATCGACTCGCTGAACATGCACTTGATACATATTTCGGGCAGCTGCCGGCCTTGGCGCAAGTTCATTGAAGATTGCTGGCAGAACCTCGAAGAGATTTTGAATGAACTCGGAGACTTTACGTTTGAGTTCTCGCGAGAGTTAGACCGTCTGATATATTACTGGCTTCTTTCTTTCCAAATACGTGGGAAGCTTACAACAATGAGAAATTTTGCCCAAGCGGCCGCTGTCACGATCGTGCACAACAGAGAAGTGATCACCAAGCTGAAGTTATATTTTCAGGTGTTTTCACAAGAAGTTGAGTTTAGCCCTGTCGAAGACTGGGATATCGATGGAAACCAAAAACGTTGGGCTGCAATCCGAACCTTGTTGCAAGATCTGGAGTCATACACGAGCAATCTCCTCCTCTGTGAACGTCGGTTTGAGAAACTGGACACAAGAATTGAGGAAGCAATCCAATTTGTAAGTCCAAAGGGGCCGATCAGACAGTCACTCACATCACAATCCAAAGTGAAATAGCTGGCTAACAAACCATGGCATTGCAGTACCGGGATGACCTTTCTGCTTGCAGCTGTCTGCTACAGTATAACATGACGAATCTGGCTAGGAAGCCACTAAAAGTACTTGAACAACTGCAGGCAAGAAGTGGGGCAGCCAACTGCGACCTCCAAGGAGCTGCCTTTAACGCTCGAGGGGAACTTTTGAACTATGCGGACAGCAATGATCAGGCGTCGAAAGTAAGCCTCGATATCAAGACAGATATCGAAAAGTAAGAACGAGATCATCGAGACCACGCAGATACTAAGGCTACCGATGGAAGCTCGTCAAAAGAGACAGAACCTGCGATATCCAACCTAAACCGAAAAGATGTTGAGCATGGAACGCCATCGAGTCTGAATGCCGATAACAAAGCGAGCGACTCCAAGCAAACAGGAGTGGAGACAAACAGCGCAGATGGAACTATTGAGATTCCTCATGGGGCAACTGGAAATCAAGATAGTGCCGAAAACAATGAAAAAAGCAAAAAGACTGATGGGTCACAGGAAAAGAAGGGCAGTGAACAGGCGGAGGAGAAAAACTGGACTCAGACAGAATAGCCGTGGACTTGATGACAATGAAGTGAACAAAATCGCCACTGCTCAAGAGTGACTTGAAATTGCTGTTAAACGTTTGACTGCAAGGAGATTGGTAGAGGGGAAAGGACTATTTTTGGCTTTCCGTGCTCATTTCAAACACATGTTAGAGGAGTTCAGCATGAAGTTCTTTCTGCTTAGTATCTGCAGCTCTAGGTAGAAACTTGACACCTGTAGGGTGCAATAGTTGGGAAGAATGTATTAGTCTATGCCTAAAGCAAAGGCCATGTAGCAGGAGATCAAACGGGGGGAGAAATTGAAGAGAGCTGGAGCCTCCTAACGAGGTCGAATGGTCGATATCTGTCAAATCTCCAGCGGCATCATGCCGGCACCAAGCCTCTCACAGAGGGATGGTATAATAACATGAAAATATCGCCCCATGAATCACCCTGACTATTTAAAAGCCTACTCAAGTGAATAAGTCCCTCAGATGTCAAATAATGATATCAGTCATTGTTGTTTTCCCCGGAGACAACGTGCGGCCAAAGGACAACGCAGAACCCCTGTAGGGAACAGCATTCTCTGAGGCGTAATGTTACGAAGCAGTCCTACGCAATCTAGATAACAAGCAACGGAATGCGTTTTCATGAGGTTCCCACTCGCACAACAGGACAAAGGGGAGCCAGAACTTTTTGTTGAACTCAATTCTTGGAGCCTTTCCTGTATCAACTCAGTTACCGATACGGATCCGGGTCGCCATGCCGCCTTGCTTTGTTAACATCCTGTTGGACGGTGCGATTTTGGCGGTGAGCGAAAACTCAAGCTTCTCCCCATGAAGATGGATCTCCGTGGAAGCCAATACTTGTGAAGCCCCATTCAGGTTATTGGTTTGGTACGAAGGCAGTTGAAGATTTTTCGTTGATCCCTCAGCTCCTACTTTCCTGGTATGAGTTTCTAGTGTCCACAACATGGAAGACCAAACTGCCCAGTAGCATCAAAACTCTGACAGTTAAAACTAATAAGGTCTTTGTTCCTAGAGTTCGACTACTCCATCTTTCCACAATGCTTACGAAACAGCTCATCGATGCCAACGAGCAGATCTGTAGTTATGATCAGCCGTCGTATTTCACCAAAGTAGGCTGACCGCATCAAGGGCACGAGGCTAAGGAGCTTCACAATTTACATCAAAGATGCGGAAAACCGACTGGAGGTCTTTGATCAAAGTGGCCACATCACCACTGGTGCACTGTTCACAAACGAGAAATTTTTGCACAAGAGGGTCATTATCGACACCGCTATTGATAAGAACGGCATGCCAAAGCTGAAGTCATGTTGTTTAGCTTCAGTGCTGACTATGGCACCATCCAAGTATCAGCGTTTTTAAAGAATTGTGTCGGAAGCCGAGAAAATTGAAAAGGTGATCGATGAGAACCTCGAGCGGAAAGAAGAGCGACTTCGCCAAGTGTATGACAAGTCTCTGGAGCATATTTAGAGAAAGTAGTATGATGCTGACGGCAGCTATCGGACAGGTTTCTTGAAAGCAGAGATGAAAAATCACCGTTCTGTTGCTCTCCTAGAACGTTGAAGAAACTTAGCGAAAAGCACAACATCTCAATGTCCTTTCTTGATGCTCTGAAGTATTTCAGAATGCCAGAAGGTTTAGAAAATCTTGGCGTTTCCTTGTTCAAAGCAGTTTCTTATCCAACTTTCTGTGGAGCAATATCTTACTCGTATGTTCTTCAGTCGATTGAGTACGACGAGAGGGTCTCCGTTGACAACAAAGACAAGGCATGGAGGAAGCAACACGCTGCTGTGTCGAGCCCACTCCTGGAATCCCGATGAGGAGCGCCCCCAACCGTTTTTCTTCAGAGTCAAGTCGAGCGATCTGTTGGAAAAGGTGCCTCGAGACCTGCATATATCACTTGATGGTAAAGTGAAAAGTCGGGTCAACAAAATTGTGGATGGTTGTGATGGCCTTCGAATGGAGACGCAAGATTGGGCTACCTTCAAACCTCGAATCCTCCGTGATGGATGCACTTACCGACTCGTTAGTTACCCACCTACTCTACGTCGCTTGGAGTTGTCAACCATGGTGCGAGTACACTGAATACATCTGGAACAGGACCAAATATGCCTGTGGACTTCTTAGAGGGTGGCCTTTTCCTGTGGTACTTGAGGCGGAGAGGCTAGAAGCAGCTCTTTGCTCACCACAGCTTCAAGAAACGCTTACAATGATGAATCCCGACCATTACCAAGACCTCCATATATTGGCTGCTCGGGTCCGGGATTTTGATTGCGATAGTCAAAGGATAACCAGAGGGCCCTTTCTCAGCTCAGCGAGTATCTCTATGGAGCCTTCGAAGAGGTCAAAGCGAAAGTTCGCAATATAGTGTTGAGAGCTGCTATTGCAAGCCAAGAACGTTGCGCAGCGTAACAGCTTTTGGATGATCTCGATTCTTATGCTCACGGGCTCTCGATCTATATTAACCGGCTGCAGGCAATAAAAGAGGAGACTGAAGCCGGAACTTACCGGGTAAGTTGAACCACGCTCTGACCGAAGTCAATGAGGTGCATTTTACAGAAGTTCCTTAGCAGGCTGACAATGATTCAGTTCGACACCTTCATGGCTATACCCAGCTGCGTTTTGCAACGTTTGCAGCTTCGGTAGTTCCAGCTTGGCCAGAAGGGACGAGAAGAACCTGCTGAGAGAGCCGTTGAAGACTCGGAGACACAAGAAAAGCCAGTCACGGAAACTGACGAAAAATCGGCCTCTCCGCGCTCAGCCATGGGCGAAGAAGAGAAGAGAGAGAAACCATCCACCGACCTTGCCTCTTTTAACGCTGAAGACTCGAGGATAAAGAACTCCGAATCTATGCAGGCGAAGGGAACGAGTTCCACTGCTCCAGCCGACACTGCAAAGGACAAGAAGGAAGCTGATGCCGACCGCCCGGTAGAGAAGGATGGGACTGGAAAGTCAGCAAGCACATAACGACAAAGGCTTATATCAGGCTGACCAGGAGTCTCGGCTTAAACAATGCGAACATAGGAGCGGTGACAGGGTAATGACACAAACAGGGACGCCTATCCTTGAATGATAGCAGGCTTGCTGGTAACAGAATTAGGAAAGCTGGCCTTCATAACGGAGCAACTCCGCTCAAGGAGTGCTATTGATGCAGCTAAGATTAACTATTTAATCCCTCCCATCGTAGTGCCCGGGTGCTAAACTGTTAACTTGACAACTTGGCGATTGTCCATGTGACGTCAGCGCCTCAATGTTGCCTTGTTATAAGTGTGTTGACATGAAACAACAGAGAGCAAGATCGGAAAGGAAAGCTTCGGTAGTAGAACCCGGCACGGAAGCAGAGGAATCCCAGGTGTAGACATCACAATACCACAATTATATTCCACAAACTACTAGTTATTTCACGTATCAATGCTGCTAGCATCCTCACCCAGCCCATGCTTTTTAACGTTTGCGCAACCACCATGTTCTCTAAGACAACTTCACTAGGATATCTCTCTTGTTTTGTCGCCATGATCCTAGTATTGTATGCTCAATATGCCTATCCCGTTGAGAGTCCGCAAACCCATAATAATAGTAGTAAACCGCCTAATGCCATAAAACCCGCCCTTATTAATAGTAGTAAGATGCAATGCTCCCATGATGTGTGTATGTCCCGTCTCAGAACGCCAAAGCCCAGTGTTCTTGTGCCATAATACAGATTACAATAAACCCAAAATCTTGTGCCCTTGAATCCCCAAAACGCCAAACGATGCAAATGTTCCCATAGCAAAAAGAGTAGTACAGAGCAAAGAAAAGTATGAAGCGAGAGGAAACCCGCTCAGTACTGGCCCTGATACGGCGCCAGACGCGTCGCGGATTGAGGGGCATAGGATGTAGGAGCCGACACAGTGACGCGCGAGGAGGGGTTCGGGACCTGTGTCGTTGCCAGATGGCTCGAGTTCGATGGCACAACAGCGCCCGAGATAAACTCGGGAACGATGCCGGTGCGGTACTCAGTGCGCTTCCCAAGAGGCCGGTAGTGCATTTGATTCGGCAGCACTGAGGCCGGCAGATGGTATTGCTGAAGGAAAGCCGAGGGAGGAGGATAGAGCAGAGTGTTTACGTGGCGGACAGGCCCATAGGGACTGTTGCGCTGACGCAGATAGTAAGAAGGAGATTGAGATACCGGTGTATTAGCACCGTTCGTGTTCGGAGTCGACATGGGGGCATTAGTGCCATCCACGATGGGAGGTGAATTGCGGAACACCACTGTTGTCGCAGGATGTTGTGGAGAGAGCCGCTTGGTCGGAGTGCTGTAGCTGATGGGAGGGAATGTCGTGGTAGGGGTCGTCACCGGCCCGGAAGTAGCCGCCACGGGCTGCGACGAGGAATAAGTCGTGGCCGGGTACACAGTCGACATGGCCCGGACGCTGGGGACCAGCGGTGGTAGCGATAGCGGCGACGACTGCTGAGGAGCAAAAGTGGTAGGGTAGGTCTGACTGTGGGTAACGGGCACCTGATTCGTATTGAGCGTCAGGCTGGGCACGGACAGACGACCTTGCTCCGAAGACGCGACAGACGCGGACCTTGAGGTAGCCGGAAGGCCATTCGGCAGGCCGCTGGGCAGGCCGTTGGGCAGGCCGTTCGTGAGCGGCTGTGAAGTCGTCGACGTCACGGCTGGGCATTGTGACACCGGCTGCGAGTGAGCTGGTCTTGGCATGCTGGTTTCTTGAACCCGATTCGTCCGTTTGGTAGGCGGCTCAACTAGGTCCTCATGCGAACACGGCCTCTTGAGCGAGCGAGATGTCTGCGGTTTCAGAGCAAGAGGAGATGATGGAGCAACCGTGAAGAACGGCGAATCGTTCCACGAGTCGGTTGGAGAGAGAGAACTAGAGCTGCTCTGGAAGGATGTAGCTGCAGACAGGCTCGATGCAGATTGCGAAGGGGCTGTTGGCGACGGCAGCGGAGAGCTGAAGCTAAGGAGTGTTGGCGAGGGAATGCGCAGCGGGGATGGCGACGGCGACCGCTGACGCCTGCTCGCCTGCAGGTAGGACCAATAGTCGGACAGCTTGTTGATCCAATCCTCCCATTCTTCGGCCGAAACCAGCATCCGGTATCTCATGTTGCTCAAAAACTCAACTTCCATGACATGGATCTCCTTCACCGGAATCCCAGAGACGTCGGCCCAAGTCTTGTTAGTGTAAGTGTTGTCGTCCAAGAACTTGTTGCCGAGCATGAGGGCCACGGTCAGGAGCCGGTACTCGCTGCCAGGACGGCCCTTCACGGTCGGATTCATTTGCTTGAGCCGGCGGATATACAAAAGGGCCAGGATGGCCACATTGAGGGTCACCTGAGTGGTCGATAGCACCGAGGTCACCCAGGTCTTGAAATGGTCGGCCGCGGCGGTGCTGGTCAATGGCTCGATCCGATCACCCGGACTAAGCGGAAGCGTCTTCTCGAGCTTGGCGAGCTTGCTGTCACTCACGAACCAGAACAACGCCGTCATCTCCGCCATAAAGTCGGCCAGGTTTCCGCCGTTGGGGCTGATGCACTCGGGGATAGCCATACTGTGGATGGTCAAGCTGGAATCCTCCGAGTTTGGCTCCATGTCGTCTGGCTCCGACTTGATCACTGGGGATGGCGACGCACGTGAAAGGTATCTCGAGTCGAATTGTTGGTTTTGGGAAACCGCTTCCCGCTCAATCGAGGAAGCCGTGATTGATTTATGGGTTGAAACGCGCGAAGCCGAGGCCATCGATGGCTGCGAAGTTGCATAGTCTTGTGGCTGCGCTGAAGGATAGGCAGCGTATCGATGATGCGGAGTGTAAGACTGTTCGTTCGCAACTCTCTCGCTCAGTGCGGTGCGGCAGGTATCAGATGAAGCGAGGGATGACGCATAAATCGACGAGTGGCAGAGAGGATAGTTCTCGCACGCGGCGAGATGCCGCACCTCGTAGGTCGTCCCCATTGTGTTGTCAGTCTCGGCAGGAGGGGTGGAAAGGCCAACGGGTAGCGAGCGTTGGAGCGGTTCTTGCGGCTTCGAGGTCGTGATGGCGTCTAAGCTGGAGTGGCAGATAAACGACCCTGCTGGAGAAGGGAGGGCAAGGCCGGGGTTGGTGAAACTCTGGCCACGCGAATCCGAAAACATGGAGGGTTTTCTATCTTCGAGCGGTCTTTCGTGGGGCTCAAGTCGAGGGTTGAGGAGGGGGAGGGGCACTCGGGCTTCCTGGCCTGCGAGCGAACAATAGGAAGGCGCGGGCTTCCTAAATGGCTGAGAGTTTTGAGCACACACACGTCACGCAGACCTGAATAGGACTGGTAGGAAGAATCGGATGGCTCCTTCCTGAGAGCCCGAGCTACGGCCTGCTATAAAGTCGTGGAAGCTGTGAGTGAGAGTGTTGTGTTGCAGAGCTGCTTCGAGCGCGCTTCTGCATTCACGTGTCATCTGAAGACCGTCCAAAATCTGAGGCGTGCCTGGTCGTCATGCAAGCATCACTGGGTTTGCTGCACGCAGGCGGGTTAAGGCTCAGGCTGCTGAAACTGGATCTCTAGCAGTCCGTCATCAACAATCAACGACACTTCGGTCGTTTCGCCGTCACACGCCGCGGGGTTAAGCTAGGGCTCGAAGAGACACGGGAGTCGAGGGTCGGGACACTTCTGGAGCTGTTCGAGGTTCTGTGTGCAGGTACCTATACGTGGGGAAGATGATAATATACGCCTCGCGGATCTCGATAGGTTATGCTTGTCTTTGTCGGCAGGTCCAAGCTGGAGGTGGCCGAGGATTCTTCGGCGCGACTCGCTTGGGTCAGGAAGGTGAGGTCTCGGTCTGTCTGCCAGCGGGACCAACAACGGGAGGAGCGGCCACGAGGGATGACGCAGGCACGGGCACGCGAGGCTCACGGCACGATCGGAGGGTTGAGGTTGAGATGGAGGAGCGTCGTGTCTAGCGAGGGCAGTGGTGTTGCTGGGGAAGGGAGGACATGCCACACTTTGAAGGACATGGCGGAGGAGAACAATATGGAAGAGGAAGAGTAGTGCATGTAGTGGCCTCGATGGGGAAGGCAGATCCCCAGACAGTGAAAACATCCATTCCGAAGGCCATGGTGGCTATCCATGTGAGGTGGTTGCGTAGGTGCGTTGCTGCGTCTTAGTCCTGGTCGCCGCAAAACTAATTTACTTCCATTGTCTCCCTGGTCCAGGTTCGATGTCGTTGTGTTTGTCCCCGGGCCTTGGTGCTGTGCAAGGGGGGCGCTGTGCCGCCTCAGTTGTTCCAGCCGTTCCAGCGCTGCAACCGGCCCATCTGGTCCAATGCCTGTGGCTCTGTGTGGCCTGCTGCGCTCCTGGAGCATCCAGGTCCGTCCGCTTTGCTCAGCCTGTGCGGTGCTTGCGGTACCCGGATACGGCGGTACAAAGGTACATCCGGGTCTGTCACCCATGATCCATCAACGCTTTTCGCAGCATTCGCTCACGCTCCTGCTCCACTGGCCGGGCGGGCTCCACATGGAAACGGGTCAAGGAGTGCCGGGGCACCCTCCAGGACAGCGTGCAACCATGCAGCCACTGGATCAGAAATGGTCCTCGGGACCCACCTGGGCTGCCCAGCCAGCAGGAGATGCAGTAGCAGAAGCACCAAAGAAGCCAGGGCCAGCCGGGGCATCGTGATGTCCACACGGGGGTGTTTGGATCCATCGCTGCTGCCCAGGCGCCTACCCTCCCAGCGCAGCGCCTTGGCCACATGCACAAAACCAACCTGGCCCGCTAAACACCAAAACGCCCGCATTCGACCTTAAACCCCCCACATGGCCAATCCCAACCCGCCGATTCTTCGCTTAGCATCCTCAGCAGATCCCACTTTGTCTGCTCGTTTACGGCTTAGCGTGCCCTCTTTTATTTCGGCCTTACAAATCACGCACGCGACCAGGAACATCAATTATTACGCCCATGTCCCTGAAACGAGAGCAGATTGTGAGATTTTCACCACTCGTTCTGGGGTTGCGTCTTGGTTTTTTTATACAACAGCTCGGCTGTTGCTTTCGTTGTTCTCGCTTTTTGGTTCATTTGTTGCTCGATGGATCTGGCAGTTGGAAGAAATAGGTTTTGCTAGTGCAAGTGAACTTTTAGCGCGTTTTTGGGGTCTGGGCGTGTTTAGTTTGTCCCTCCCAAAGGAATGGTAACACTAGATGGAATCCTGTCCGGGACACTGCCAGACTCCTGATAATGATGGATCTTGCAAAGTGCGTGCTGTTGGGCTGCCTCTTCTGCACAGGGCGCCCCCGTCGAACACGGATACACTCTGGTGTATCTTCTTTTCCAGAGAGTCACTTCCGTACCGTAGATCATGGAACAATCGTGGTGTTGCTTGCTGCAGGAGACAAAAAAGGTCGCCCTTACCGAGCCCTTCTTTTTTCCACCACATACAAGTATCATTTAAGAAGTTAACCGGCAATAACACGCTCTTTACCGAAGCAAGCAGGCTTGTTCTCGGCCCTCCATCCCATCTGAGCCCATGGATCTTCCACACCAGGGGGTCGTCATCAACATCATGTGTTTCCCGCACTTCCCAAAGTTCCAACAAGTTCCAGCCGCAGGTGAGCAGGCGGTCTCTTCCTGTGCTGCAACTTGGATGCTCGCCTCGCCCGGTCCTGGGCAGATAGCTGTGGATAGTGGATACCGGTGCTGCGTAAAACACAAACTCTGCTGCAACTTCTGCAAGATGGCCGGGGTTTGGCCGGGTTCGTCAAAGTCCAAGATTGTATTGAGATTTGATGTCCAAGATGGCTGATGTGTGTCCAGATGTTCAAGGATCGATCCAAGCGGCACTGGACATGGGCAATGGGAGCCACTCAATCCACTTTTGCAGCCAGTCAGATTGCCTCGACGAGCACAGCACAGGGAACAAAAAGGTTCAAAACTTGCCTCATGCGTGCGTGTGTGGGAAAGGGAACAAGGCGGACAAGACGCCAGCAGGGCAAGGGAATTGCATCTCAGGTCAGAGCCAAGGATCAGATCCCAAAAAACCGAAGACAGAAAAGAGAAAGCCTCCAGCAGCACCGCGACCTCACTTAAAACGGAGCGATGCAGGGGTTCGTGCACACAGTGTACCCTGTTTATTACAGTACCGTGTGTATACCGCGCAGCGCACTATCACCTTAGCTTTAAACTTTGGGTGTGGGTTTGCGCCACGCCTTGGTAAGATGGCAGGGTCAAAGTGAGTGAGATGGCGTTTTGCCCACTTGATCAGCCCCGTTCCATATCCGTAGCACGACTCTCTGGTAACCCTCCCGCAGCGTTTGTGCTGACCTGCTGTTCCTTCGTATTATTCAGCAGGAAGGTACTTTAGACGGATCCGTCCTGCCCCGTGCTGCTAATGTGGCGGTACTGAACCCATTCCTGGCCGACGGTCCATCTCTCTGCCGTCCTCGAACATCCAGCTAAAAAGCAACTCCGTTGTAGCATGCTCCATTGTCGTGTGAGAGGTGAAAATAAGAGGTAGGTACTTTAATGTAAGAGTGTGTGCAAAGACACACTTATGCTCGACTCACACTCACACACACACTCATACACGATCATCGCTGTCTCCCGTGGATCCCACTGGGCTGCGGGCTACGCAACTGCGGGACCTGAGAGGAGGCCCATTTCCATCCGCCATTATCAATCATGATCAATCTACAATCTCAGGCTTGGCTTCCCTGCCAGTCGGCGGTGGATGCCCGCTCGAAACCTGCTGCTCCAACACATTTTTACGCTCACCTGTTTTTGATGGCAGGGAGGGAACGACAAGACAAGGAGGGTCGGGTTTAATGCATGCCAAAAAGGATGCAAATCCCAGCAAAAGAGAGAATGACAGAGCGCAAACCGTCTCATGGTTGAAGTAGCCGCCCATGCGGAAGGCAAAATGAACCACTAAGAAGTTGACGAAATGTGTATGATGTGGACTTGGATGTGTCCCAAGCCAAAACCGCGCTTCACTTTTTACAGGCACGCAGTATGAAACTATGTTTGGTCTGGGCTTTTGGCCTTTCTTTTTGGGTCCCCAGGAGAGGGGATTTAAGGGGGGGGAACCATCGCCTGGATCCCATCCAACCAGCCTGATGGACGCCACCGCTGCTTGAAGATGGATGCAGGTTACTAAGTGCCCGTGTACACTGTTTCGGCCGCACTGTTACCGATCACCTCCCACGTCGAGGACTGCTAACGCAATGGGGAGCCACTGACGCAGGGTCGGAGTGTGATTTGCGCCGGCGCTGGAGGGGATGGGCGATGAGGAGCAGAAATGGAACCGTGTCGCACAGTGCGAAGTGTTTCTCTACAGGAACCTAACTACGCCCTTCCGTCCATCGCAGTCAAGGTACCCTTTCGCCTCCTTCGCTCAGGTCCCATCATCCCTCCACATGCCATTCCATAGCTGCAAGCTTCTCCGGGGCCCGAGCCACGCTTCTTCCAGAAACCGCATGAAAGATGCGAGGCAACACCGCGCGTGACGATATCTCATATAGCCTGCACTACTGACAGGTACTTCGGCAGTCAGGCCAGGTGTCAGCAACAGATTGTTCCAGTCGTGCGTGAGACCTTCTCTCCCGAGCTGTTCTGCAGCCTGGTTTTTTACACGATAGGTTGTCTGCATGCCGGATGGCCCGTCGATATGTCTCCAAGTTCCCGCAGATTGTCTGGTATCAACGGCTCAGCTTTAACCACGGAGTTGGTACCTGACTTAGAAGTCATTGTGGAAGTAAGCATTCTGGGAACACAATGGCCGATGATGAGCCCATTACGGAGTTCTTGGAGACGTTAAATAAGGGGCCCACCTGCAGAGTGCCACAGAACGGCGGTCACAATGCAAACGGCGCGACCGTTCTACATCCTGCCTCGCGACGGATTTGGTATGAAGCCGGGTACACCGTACAAAATACAGTCCACGTAGATCTGAGATGCAATGCACTCCCGAAACTGGCAAGTATCAAACTCCTTTGCTCATCTTCAGCAGCACAGTCGTTGTCTTTAACAGCCAGAAGCCAAGGGGATAGCTCGCTGTAGCGGCATGTTCCCAGTCATCCCGGCGCTGGACCACCGAAACCAATTTGATATCTCAATGTTACCACACTGTTGCTCATGTTCCCTTCGATGTCATCTCCTGTATCTTGTGTGCCATATCCGCGGTATCCGGAACCTACAAACCCACACACTACAACTTACACTAGCTGTAAGTGATCACTAGCCACTGGCATGACATCCCGTATCTGCCAGCACTTTATCGTGCCTTTTCGGAGCGGGTGGCCACACCTGAAACTCATCTCACGCCCACAGCTTCTCTGGCTGAGCCATTTGCAGCCAGCCGGCAAGCCTGAAGGTCACTTACATCACCGACGTAACTTTAACTTACACTAAGCATGGCCCTTGAACCTTGTCCGTCTGACATGGCCATCTTGTTGGTTGTGATCACCAAAAGATAGTACGGGCGTAGTGTACCAACAAAAGTTGCGAGTAGACGCGACGCTGCAAGATTCTTGGTGGCTCAGGTTTGACAGCCTCAAGGATAGTGTATGGGGCTGAAAAAGGCTTGCCGGGTCATCCTCCAGCTCCTCTCATGAGGAAAAACGGGAAAAAAAAAGGAGTTTGGTTTCTCCTCAGTAGTGCCGATCAACACCCGCGAGACCAGCGACTTGACCGCAATATGCCGCGGCGGCCGCGTTTCTTGACGCGAGGTTTGTCGTTTTGAAAAGAGAGGCCACCTGATAATACCGGAGGGGGTCCGTCGACCCAGTTGATGTGCATCCCGAACCATGCTGACGAACGCAAGCATCCCATGGGGTACATTGTGATGTGACACCGACTGTCCAGAAAGAACCTCATCATGACCGACCCAAACCATGGTCGGCGGCATGCCTAAGATAGCCTCATCGCATGTAAGTCAGTTTTGGGTACCTACAGAATGGAGCTGAGGAACCGGCAAAGGCAACGGCGGTGGAGGAGGAGGCGCACCCATCAAACGAAAACGACGATGTTATTGGCATCCGCGCGCATCTCGTCTTGTTCCTTTGTGGCAAAGCGTCAGCGAGGGAAAGGGAAATAGTCAAAAAGGAGGATCCAGATCCAAGTCTAAAAAAAACCCTCCTTTGAAAGTTTTCCTTCAAAGGTCCGCTTGCAGGTAGGGCGGTGGAGCGTGCCATGATGAGTTTGATGTACAGTCCAAAAAATAAAATAAAATAAAATAAAATAAAATAAAATAAAATAAAATAAAATAAAATAAAAAATAAAAATAAAAATCATTCAGATCCATAAACCAGAAAGCATCCAGACAGACCACATGAACTCATGCGGCCAAGGGGACCATCCACCAAAAGAGTGGGATGGGAGAAGGTTCCAAGTCCAACGCCAAACAGCAGATTTCCTCAGCATGCAATGCTGTTTGTGGACTGTGGGCGCATCCGTCAAGGCGGAAGCAGCCGGAAGCTCAAGTCTTACCATTCCCGAACCTAACATCGCTTCCTCTGGGCTGGGCTATTGTGCGTGTTGTGTGTTGCACCCGCAAAAACCTTGCTGCTTTTTACCATTTTTGCCTTTAAATGCGAGGGGGGATGGATGCTAACTCCATGCCAGAATGGTTTGTTTGGGAAAGAGAGCAAAAACGGTGCCAAAAACTCGTGGCTTACACCACTTTCAGTGTTAGGTGGTTACTTATTGCCGACATGCGCCCCAGCTAGGTTGTGTTAACCACACCATAGTGGAGCAACGCCTCCGTAACCCGCAGGTACCTCTGGATGTAAGTACTTCTCTCCCTCTCTCCCTTCGTCGGGCCCTTCTGGTCCCGTTCCCAAGCCATGCAGGACAAGGGCACAGTGCGAAATGGGACTGTCGAGAATCTGTGTGTGGGCCAGTTTATTTAGGCCAAAACCCAACCAGCCAGCACGGGCGTTGAACACAAGAGACAACGTTGTCCCGGAGCTGGGACAGACGGCGGGTTGGCCAACCACGAAGCCGGGTTTCCGGTCAGGGCTACACCCGTTTTTCTTTCCACACAAACGCCCGAGAGCAGCATCTCAGCCAGCGCCGGACGGAACGATGTGTTCGCGTCCTTCACTCAAAAAAAAACTCCATCCATCCATTCTACAACCCACGCAATCCATTCCATCCTCTCATCAGCTGCTGTCTTGGAAGTTGGGCCTTGGCTGGCTCTAAATGTGGGACGCAAGTGCAGCTCACAGCCAAAGCAGGGATGGGGTCAGCCACAACAGGCCACAGGGCAAGGCATCAAACAAGAATGATTGAAAAGTGTCCAGTGTGTGCGCTGACGACGATGCCTGCGCCAGCCAATGCGATACGAAGTGCAGAAAGAGAGCCCAAGAACTGTAGATGGAGACACATGCGGCAACTCTATCCTCACATCTTTTATAGCCCGTATACGGATGGGCTATGGGGCGGTGGTAACCCATAGTGTAGCTGTGGTGTATGGAACCGTAATGCAGGTAGGTACCTCCGTGGTTCCAGTCGGTTGGCAATCAGGCCCCCCCGGTCACACGTCCAGCGAAGGCAATGAGGTTGAGAATCTCGGGCCATAATATTTGATTTTTCGTTGCGATGCTCTCTCAATCACAAAGTGGGAAAGTGATCGCCGAGCAAGGCTGTGAGGTTTGTTGAGAGAAAAGACGCAATCATCCATACGTTTGTGATCTGCGCAGACACTAAGTATCCGCCCAGGAGGTGAATCGGCGTTGCTCGCTGGCAACAACCCCGCGCTTGGGTTGACCTTCGAAATTTCGGTTGTCGATGGAGGGGGCTAGTGTCACTTTACCCAATAAGCCCCTCCCGACAGCGGCTGAGTCGAGGAATGGGCTGTTTCCGAAGCACAGAACACAGGAGCGCGACAGTTGCTCTGCGACCTGTGCCTGCAGCCCAACACCACAAGAAGCATGACTAAGGAAATGACTCGCCAGACGGCATAGGAGGAGAAGCAGATGTGGCGGGAGCGGCAGGCATTCTTGCTCACCTGTGTGGTTCGCAGATCGCCCAAAGGATGATGGTCACGTCCATCAAGGATTTACAGGCAGCCAGCAGCAACCTTCCACCAGCAGCAGGTGTTTCTGCTCCCCTGGCGACGAGGGACGGCTGGAATCCCCGCGTCAGAGGCTAAAACAGACCAAACGGATGCGGTGGGCAGTGGCAGAAAAGGTACCACCCACAGCGGGCTTGCTGCCACAGCAATGGTGCCACGCCCAGCCATTCACAGAGTTCAAATTTTCAAGTTTGAACGGCGGTTCTGCATGGCTATTGCCTCCTTCTCGCATGACTGGCCGCGCGTGTCTTCAAGCTCAGGCGTCACACACGCACACTCACACACACTCACACACAAACTGAAGCGTCTGTCAGCGCGGGCAACGGCGGCGGCCATGATCCACAGACGACCCGAATCCTCCTTCAGGAGGTTCTCTTTCCCTTTACAACATGGAATCTGCAACCGTCGGGCAAGCAGTAATCCGTGTGTGTGAGTGCCGCAGTTCAGGAAATTCCATCCTCGGATGATGTGTCCGACA